>CATIWR010259073.1:0-28340 GCA_949677035.1 Omphalea diandra | reverse complement strand
TGAACATGTGAAAGCAGAAAGGAATCTACTTGCAGAGGTTGATAGCAATTGCATTGTCAAACTCTATTGTTCCTTCCAAGATGATGAGTATCTATATCTCATCATGGAATATCTACCTGGTGGAGATATGATGACTTTACTGATGCGCAAGGATACACTAACTGAAGATGAGGCAAGGTTTTATGTCGGAGAAACTGTCCTGGCTATTGAATCCATCCATAAACATAATTATATTCATAGGTAACTTAATTTTTTTTTTCTCGAACTATTGGTTTGCTTCTATATGATGGTACTTTGATTTTACAATGCATGGCCTAATTATTTCTTTTTTGCTTTTACTGTACAGAGATATCAAGCCTGATAACTTGCTACTTGACAGAAATGGTCACATGAAATTATCAGATTTTGGATTATGTAAACCATTAGATTGCAGTAATCTCCAAGAAAAGGATTTTTCTGTAGGAAACAACCTCAGTGGAGCTCTTCAGAGTGATGGACGCCCTGCAGCACCAAAGCGCACACAACAAGAGCAGTTGCAACATTGGCAGAGGAATCGGAGGATGCTTGTAAGTTTTCTTCTATCTTCTTGTGCCATGGTTCTTTCTCTTATAGTAATAATATTATTAATCAAGGGAAAACATGCTGTTTTTCAGCATGTTTGTTTTCTATTTATTTTTGTGGACATGTTATTCTTATATTTATTTTTATCTATTTTATGGGAAATTTACAAAAGCTCCCTAGGTTTGACATACTATATATTATAGTCCTCTCTTTTTTAAAATAAAAACTAGTTTTTGAACTTTCTGAAAGCAGTGCTCTGGTCCTTTCTAGCCCAAGAGATCAAAAAATTAGTTTTGGTAAAAGATCACGTTGTTTTGGTCTATGAAGGACTAACCAAGGAACAAATATCTGATTTTGAAAAATGGAGGGCTGAAAATGGATGACGGATATCAAGTTGGGTTTAGTAATTATCCCCTCCTTCCCCCCTCTTCTCTCTCTCTCCTCTTTTCAGATTTTTTTTGTTGTTGTTGGATAGAAGGAAGCTGTTATTGCTGTAACAAATGTAGGAAGGCATTGTAGTCATCTTTCCTTTCTTTAACATAACATGATGTTTGGGAACAGGAGGTGGATTTCTTTTATTTAAATCTGCAAAAACCTATAATTGCTGCAGGCTTATTCTACGGTTGGAACACCTGATTATATTGCACCAGAGGTTTTGCTAAAGAAAGGATATGGAATGGAATGTGATTGGTTGGTAACTGAATTTCCTTTTTTAATTAATCTTAACGTTCTTTTGGAGAGAAATTTGGATCAGATTTTGTTGATGTCTTCAGGTGGTCTCTTGGGGCAATCATGTATGAAATGCTTGTCGGATACCCGCCCTTTTACTCAGATGAGCCCATGTCAACTTGTAGGAAGGTAATCTTGTGAATAAATCTATATTTCCGCTTATCAGAAAAAGAGGAAAAGAAGTGTTTACTTCTCATCGTAACAACTAATGCATGACAAACTGTCTTTGAGCATGCTTACTTTCTAGGTTTTCTTTCCCTAGGAAAAATAACTGATGCAAAATCATGATGCTTCTAATTGTTATTGTGGTAATTTTCTCAAGCTTTGATTGCTCTATAAGTGAATGTCATTAACACATTTCAATAGCTGCTTTTTCTTTTACTTTCTGGTGTCTATTTTCTGATTCATTTGTTCCATTTCATTTGTTTTCAATCACTGAAAATTGTTGCTCTCTTATGATGCAGATAGTTAACTGGAGAACACATTTTAAATTTCCTGAAGAAGCAAAGCTTTCCCCAGAAGCTAAAGACCTAATCAGTAAACTTTTATGCAATGTTGACCAAAGGCTTGGAACAAAAGGCGCAGATGAAATAAAGGTGTTGTGTGGTGTGTTCTGTTCTAATTTCTTTGGTTTACTTTTAGAACAGAATATAAATTGACGTTTTAACTGGTGTATTATGTCATCTTCAGGCCCACCCATGGTTTAAAGGAATAGAATGGGACAAACTATACCAGATGAAAGCAGCATTTATTCCTGAAGTCAATGATGAGTTGGACACCCAAAACTTTGAGAAATTTGAAGAGGTAAATTATTGTTTCTTGTATAAACTCGTGGGTATGAACATTTTGTTTCTTGCTTTTCTATGCATTTAAACAATTCTTTTTGTAGGCTGACAACCAAAGTCAGACTTCAGCAAAATCTGGTCCATGGAGAAAGGTTGGTCCATATAGATTTTAGTGTATGCATTCTGAGGAGTTGTTGTAATGTCTAATGTTCTGGTAGAAATCTATATTTCTCTTAAAATATCACTGCTGCTTGGCTCACAGTTGATCAAAGTTGAATCCATTGTTCCAGGAGTTTTAGTTTTTGCTTTTGTCCTTTTCTTTTTTATTGGTTTTTATATGTAGTCTCCAGAGTCCTCAAATCAGACACAATTTTGCTGTGCAAAAAAGATGTCCAAATATATTGGAAGCATGAAGAATTTTGATCTGTCAATATTATGTCTTTGATTTAGTGGATTCACATAATCATTTTCATGCTCTAAGGAACGTGGATGCATGTAAATTTGTCTTTTATTCTGCAACACAAACTTTTGGCATTGGACTGATGAATTTGATGGTATTCACCATATGACCTAGAAGTGAACTTCTAATTAGTTGATGTTATGTGATGTTTCTCGTGTCTAGATGTTGACTAATGGATGCTGTTTTGTTTTCTCTGCAGATGCTCTCATCTAAGGATATGAATTTTGTGGGTTATACATACAAAAATTTTGAAATTGTAAATGATAATCAATTACCGGGCATGGGTACTGCATTCCTTCCCTTCAAACCTATGCATATAAATATACTCTTTTCATTTTTGTTGAATTATTTCTCTTAATATTTCTGAGAATGTCCAATACATCTATATTTCCTCCAATACATCTACATTTCCTCTAAATTGGGCAATCTTTTGTTCAAATTGTTTCTGCACCATTTTTGGGGAACACCAGTTATCTTATTTGTAGTAACACTTGCAAGGCAAGTAGTGCTATTTAACAATTTTCAAAGATCAATAAAGCCTATTGTTTTTTTAGCATGCTGTGAATGGACATGAAGAACATAAGTTTTAGCTGGGAAATGATTTAGTCTATTTTAGATTTCGTTTTTTTTCCTTGTCTTAGCTTTTTAGGTCATCTGAATTGTGTTAAATTTGTTTTCATGACTCATTTACAAGTTTAATATTGATTGAATTCTATAAAATGAAAAATGCATGTCTTGTAATAATTGGGTCCAATGGATGCTGGGCTCCTTTTTCCAAGTAGGAAGAGCATTGATATATTCATATGTTTGAAATGTTTTTCTTTATCTTTGTCAAAATAATAAATATTTACAAGGACAGAAGGGTTATTGTTTTCAAAATTATCCAGCTTTGTGATGATTTTCATATATGATTAACTGCTTACTGGTTTTTTATTCTTTGCTATACAGCTGAATTAAAAAAGAAGAATACAAAACCTAAGAGGCCCTCTATCAAGTCTCTGTTTGGTGAGTTAATGTTATTCATCTTTGAGAACGTCTTTTATATACTTTATCTTTTTGGCATCTGAATTTTTTGCATTTCATACCTGTTGATTAGGAGATGGTCTAATGCCAAGTTCACGGTAAGCAATGGTTTAAAATTAGAACACTACGGAGATGCACACATTTAGGCAAGTTATAGTAATTGTAGCTTTTATTTGTTTTGTTCTTTGGGAGCAATTCTTCTCGGGTTCATTTTCAAATTCACTTGGATGATCTGAAGTGTTTTTTTTCCCACATCTTAAGGTATTGTAAATCCACTTCGTTTAAAAGGTCTCTCTTGAATGGAATAATCTAATGGTGTTTTGTCTTGTATATGACAATACTAACGATATTTGTGTGGCAACTGTTGGATGTTTGTTGTGGTCAGATGGATATTACTGATCAAATATTAGGTGATTTTATCTCATTCATCTTTTAAAATATGATTTACAAATGGATAACCTCTGTCATGAAACTTACAGTTCACATGATAAAATTCTTAAATCTGTGTAGAATTTCACAGCAATTAACTATAACAGAGCAATTGCAAACCAACAGTTCCATGGTGTGGGATCCACTTGTAGTTGTGTGGTGGGACCCACTTCATGTGAGTGGTGCACATACACAGAAGAAGAATCCCATGTTGTTCCCTGTGAGCAAGATGTGATCCTTGTGTTCTAACTAATTCGGTTCACATGTTGTAGAAGATGAGTCAGCCACTGCTAATCAACCTGCACAAGGGAGCTTCCTGAGCGTCCTGCCTCCTAAAATAGATGAAGGGTCCGAGCCGCCCAGTAGATTCAAATGAGTTGGACTAGTTTCTCTATGGCGTCAGATGGTTAAAGATGTTCAATTAAATGTCAGCTGCAAAGGATCTTGTTATTTAGTGAGTCGGGCATTTGGTTCACAGATATGTTTCCAGAACGGGGAGTTTCAGGGGCAAAGGCTCCAAAAGGGCGAGTGGTTTGAGATTCTAATTGGCTGTTGGCTACTTTACGTTCTTATCTTTGTAAAATAATCTCATGGTAAATATTCTTTCGACATTGGTTCTGTATTTGTTCTCGACCCCCTCCCCCCAAGAGTGAGAAATTCATTACAGAACTTGTATTTGTGGTTTTTCATGTAATTAGTAACTTTTCGGTGTTGGGTTGATTATAGGTGTACTTTTTCATACATGTAATTATTAAGATACTGAGTTTCTTCTGAAACTTTTGTTTGTCCTTGTTGAATCGCATTTCCAATTTGATTCATTAGTGTTAATGACAGCCCTGAAATTGGGATGGCTTCTTGGACTATATTTGGTTGTGATTTGGTGCATGAAGGTCTATATGGAACCTTATGGAGATCAACAAATTTATCAGTTAGAGGGATTGCCCACTTTTTCATTATTTGACGTTTGGATCTTATTTTCCACTTCCATCTTCGCATAAAACAAATTTAATTGTTTTTGAACATAACAAAGAAACGGTCATTTGGTAACATAGACGTTCTGGCTAACGACACCCCGTTATTGTTAATGTTGTCGTGTTCAGTGTTGTGAGCAAGCTTTCTGTCTCGTCTTCGATAATGCAATGCTTAAGAATACAGTGTAAAGACTGATACTTTCTCTAGAATTGATCGTTTCAAATTAGAATTGGGGTGAAAGTCAACTTTTCTTTCAATCAATTATCTAAACCAGTGATAGAAGGATCATTGTTGGTGAAGTTAAGAAAGCTATCTTTACCCTTTTTCTTGGAGTGTAAAAATCTGAGTTCATAATTTTTAGCTCCAAACAATTTAATTTTCTTTTATTTCTTTATTCATGGAAAATGGCTTTTTTTTTTGGTGACGTTTCCGTCGTTTTGGAAAGCTTTTTCCCTGGAAACTCAACTAAGCGGGCTCAAAGCGTTTCGAATCCATTTCTAAAATAAGAAAAATCAAAAACACGTTTCCGTTGCTTTTGAAAACCACAATTAGATAGACAGAAGCATCACAACAACCCAAATACACAGGGCGACCTCCTCGCATCTGATCACATTGGAGTTGAAGCAAGCAGCGGCGACGACGACGAGGTTTGGTACGCGACAAGGACAGTGCAACAGCGGTGAATCGAACTCTCGAACTCAAGTTTGTTTGTGTTTCTTTTGTGGGTTTCTCATGGATTAATTTGGAATTCTTTTGTTGGTCTGATTTTAATGTACTTCATGGTTTTAATGTGAGATTTGTTTTTTGATTGCTTGATTGCGTGAACGATTATTGGGAGATTTGTTGATTGCTTAAATGGGAGATTTGTTTTTTAATTGCTTGGTCTGATTTTGATGTAATTGATTGCTTGATGGGTGAATGATTCACTGAATCCTTTTTTCTTCATCAATTTTCAGGGAATGATTGCTTGATTGCTTTAGAAATGAGCTTTTATTATTTCAAGCAACCGAGCTGGCAAATGTTTAATTATTCAGTTGCTGAATCGTTTTTCTTCATCAGTTAATATCAACAACAATTACTTACTCAGTTGCTAACTACTGAAGCAATCAAGCATAAAGAGTTTATGCATTAAGACAATCCTAATGCTGCTGATATTCCAATAGTAGTTATGCAATATTTAGTTGCTCAATTTTTAATGGCCAACAAGTTGTATGCGTTATTCTTTGTGGCAACAACTCTCTAATTCCATTTCTTCTATAGGTGCGGTCTAACTATAGACAAAGAGATATGACTCTGATTTTGAGTTATTATATCAATCATTAGTTGTTAGACACTAAAAAATTATAGTTATCTATCCAAAAAAATCCTTATAATTGGAACAGAATTCTCATTGTTGGACAACAAAGTAGTTTAATGGAGTTAGAACCGTAAAGGATAAGCATGGTAGTAGAGAAGACAATCCCAAGCTGAGCTTGTGCATCTATTGAGATTTTCTGCAGATCACTCTTAGTCTTTATCTGTTTTTAGGATTGTTATATATAACTACTAAATGTGTTGAAGATTTGATTATTTTTTTCTTCAATAATAATTATAAATTTATATATGAAAGAAAAAAGATTAATAAATATATCTCATGTTTTTTTTTTATATTTACACGTTTTTTCTCCGTTTTATTTCCTATTTTTTGGAAAAATGCCATTTTCCTGTCTATTTCTGCATTTCTCATTTTCGTGCTATTTAACTTTTCTGTCTCATTTCAAAATTTTAAATTTCAAATTTGCCCTTTCTGTAAATACTAATATTTGTTGTGCTCCAAATCTACACAACATAAACCATTTTCTTCGATTGAATGATTCATCTGCAGCTTTTATTTGCCCGATTAATCTCGCTTTACTCAGGTTAGTACATGGATATCTCCTTTTTTTAAAAAAAAAAAAAAAAATCTGCTTGATTCATCTCTCCCTTTCCCCCTTCCTTCTTCTGTTTTCTATTTCAAAAATTTAATGTTGCCAGTTAGGCTTTCTCTATGCTTACTCGATGAGAACCTCTCCGGCTTCTTCATGCTTTTTGTGTTAATTTCTTTGTTTTATTACTGTTTGATTGTTTGAAATTTTTAATCTGTTGCTACTTTACATTTTATTTCCTTGATTGATTACACCACCTCTTGGAAAATCTTGAACCAAAATTTTTATTTTTTGTTTTATTTTTTCTCTTTAATATGGTTTTTTTATTTGGTGGATGTTGGTTTGGATATAACAGAGGGAGTGTGGAGAGGAGGGGAGAGAGGATGGAGAGAAAGATTGTAGGGTGATTGCTTTTTTTATTTCAGCTTTTGGCTATGTCTAGTTTTCGTTTTCCTCAATGAGTTTGCCTCTTTTTTTTTTTTCCTTTACATTGTTATATTAATTGACATTAGCTGAAATTTTCATCTTTTTTTGTTTTCATTTCTACAAAATTTTTAAAAATATATATCTTTAGTGCTAGACAACAGGTTCAAATTTAAGTCTCAATCAGCTCATGTATTTTTTGGATTTTCTTTTTTTAAATTTATACATTTGGTTAGCTTTGTATGACCCTTTTTAGATTTCCCATCTTTACTCATGAAATATAAGCAGCAAATTTATACTTATATTACATAAATCTATTTTTGCAAAGTATAGGAGATTGCCAATTTTTTTCTAATTTTATTCTATAAAGGTTATTTAGTTTTAATTATTACATGTATTCTAATAACTACTATTAGAATTATGTACACCAACAAAGAGCAACGTACAGATTTGTTGTAATATAAATTAGGCTTAGAATAAAAATAGTTTGGTATTATATTCTAATTCTTTAATGGTGGATAATATTAAAATATAGACCTATATTAGAGTCTTTTTAAAATTGTGGGATTATAAATTCAAATTCTAAAATGGTTATAACATATTTTAATCGTATAATAATGTAACAATAAAAAGTAAAGTTAATTATTTACTAAAATTATTTTAAATGAATTATTAATTAAATACATTTTATACCTTATTTTACTTACTATCCACAACATAAGAAAAATAATCAATAGAGGTGTGTTGGGAAAAATGTTCACCAAAAAAAAAATAGAAACGTGTAGGAGAAAAATAATGGCTGCACAGTTCCATTGTCTTCTAATGAACATTTTTTCTGGGTACATCTCTGTTGATCTTAAAGTACTTCTATAGTGCCAGGTATGAAAATATAATGGTTTGAAAATATTAATTGTAGCGTACTAGTCAACATCAATGTTTTCTCTATTTTCTTGGATCTCTAATTTTTTTTTCTTTTTGTCTTTTTTATATTTTTATATAGCAATTTAAATCGCAATTGCAATAATTATCACAGTTGCAGTCGCATTATAACATATCGGAATGTCATAATTAAAATTAAAGTGTAACAGTTAATATCAATATTAAAATTCTAAATATATATATATATATATATAATTTCATATAAATTAATTTATATCATATAGATATAAAATTCTTTCATATAAATTAATTATTTTAATGTCTCTACGATTATTATTGTATATTAGAATTTTATTTTATTTATTTAAATATGATTTATTTTAAGATTATTTAATTTCAAATACAACTACGAGTAAATGATTGAAGAATTACGAGCGACCTCATAGATTTAGAGAATGAAATGCATTGATGTTTCAAGAAAGTTGTTCAGAAAAAACAAAATCAATACTTTATCAGGGATGGACTTCTTCGAAAATGCATTATAATTTTTCCTCACATCTTAACAGTCCATGGCCATTACCCTCTCGTTCTAATTTAAAAAAGCTACAGAACGTCTGGTGCAAACGCAGGGAAAAAGAAAAGAAAGAACAAATCTAAACAAAGAATGTTACTTTCTAACCTTCTTCTCAGTACCAATCAAGCATCAAGGCCAAAGAAGAGACCATCTTTTCTCTCCATGCAAAAAGTTCTTTCCAAATAATTATTACATAGGCTAAAGAAGGAAACCAGGTTCATGCTCTGTTTTCAGTTGCCCTACCTCTCTTTCCCCTTTGTCTATTTGCTTTTCTAAAAATGATTTCAATTATCTAAATTATTGGATATACTCGTCTTTTTCAGTTGGAACTTAATTTTTGGTGGCCCGACATTCTTTGTTTCTTTTGATTTTTCTTTCCCTTGTTCTCTGTTTCCTTTTGATTTTCCTTCCCATCATATCGTGAATTGCCTGTTTCTTTCATTGGTAATAAAACTGAATGATTCAGCTATGATTTAGAAAACTCTCCTTAGTAATGGTTAATATCGAATTGATGCCCTAATTTCCATTATGTATCATCCAAGTTGATACGTAATGGACAATATTTAAAACATTGCTACTGGAGATCCCTTTTTCATTTTAGATGATGGTAAATGTTGTTTTTATAATCTTTTTTACTGAGCATTGAAAATGTGAAAAAAAGAAAATTCAAAGAGAAAAACAATCAAAATATTTTTTTTTAGCTTGTGAACTATTTTTTTGTGGTTATTTTTCTGTTAAGTTATATTGGTTCCTTAATCTGAATTTTTTTTTTTTTTTTGTAAATATGAAGAGATTAGAATATTGTTGATTTATTGAGAAAGAAGTTGGTCAGTTCAGTTATGCTACCTATGTCAACTTCTTATTTCAGCAGCTTTAGTGTATAATCACCTTTATCCACCTCCTTTTCTAGGACACTGACTTCATCGACATGGAAGTTCATAACAACTTTTAATTTCTGTTGATGCCCTTTGTCTATTATTAATGTTACATTTTTACAATGTTAGAGATCCCATTTTATTGTAAAATATTGAGGGATTCAAATTCTTGAAAAAATTGATATCTATACAGGAAGGAGCTTGAGGAGTTTCACTATTCATTTGGTCAGTGTGTAGGCAAAAAATAGTTGCTTTTAGCATTACAACTTTCATGGTATGTAATTCCATAAATGAGGTTTTGCAATTCTTTGCACTTCTAAATATCATTACCTTTTTATGTGAGCATTATCAATGGTGACTGCTAAACATAATTGGCGAATCAAGTTAGTTTGAACTTTGTTTGGTTTGAATAAGTATTAGCTCTTATGAAAAAAAATGTTGTTAGTTTAGTCTATGCTAAGTTGTTCATTGGATGATCTCACAATTTAAAGGGATGCATGCGAGTATTTATAGTTAAAGAGAATATAAATGTCTATGACATGTTGATTTGAATCTTATTTATGTTAATATGTCTTTATGTTCTTCACTTATAAGTGCTAACTGCCTTAGTGGGAAGTGTCTGTTAGGTGATTATAATGCTATATGAGTCTTCAATAATTATTGATAAAAATAAAGTTGTCAGAATCAATAACAGAAGTAAAGTATGTCTGTATTTGATATATTTGAAATAGATATTTGTTTACCTTCAGTGAGTTGTGACACAAGCCTCATGACAAGATTTAATAAGGTTGCAAGATAAGGCTCTTCACTTGGTTTAAAGGCGGCTTCATTGAGGATTAACTGGTCATCCCTGTTCGTCCTCCATATGACAGTCTATGGAATTCAATCAAGCCATAGGCCTTTTTTTTTTTTTTTCAAAAAAGAACATATGTTTTGCAAAACAATCCAAGACCAAAAAGTTGAAGGTCAAGCGCCAAGATAAAGAACCTCGTGGCGAAAAGAGAAAATCCAAAACTATTCCTGAATATTGAGCTCAGCATAGCAGTCATAAGTGTAAAGAGGAAAATAATAAAATAGTTAAAACATAAATTTTTAATTTCCTATTTCAGAAACATAATTTCATGCATTTGTAAATACGTACTTGCTTTTATCCATCTTTATTTACTATTTCAAAATTTTTCAATGTATATTGAATATGCTCCATTTTGTTTTTCAATTATATCTTATTGCATTTTGACTCTCTTTTTAAATTTTCTACAATTTGATTCTTGTGTAATAAGTTATTTTGCCAAAAATAAATTAATTATATTTGTATGCTAAAATTTAAATTTTATATTTTTATATTTGCCTGCAGGATCACACAGATAATCTACTAGTCGTAAATAAAATTGAGACAATCATAAGCTAGAAAGAGGCTAATCTTATCTTAGCTAGTCCTTTTGACTTGTCTCTCTTAATCTCCATCGGCAAACATGCAGGTAACTCTAACTTTCAATTTCCTTATTTTTTTTATTTTGTAAATTTTCTGGTTGAACTAAACCCAAAAAATTTGAAATTGCCATGAAATCACTGTGTAGGCTAGTGATAGGTTTAACATAAATTTGCAGTTGGAGCATCTTCAGACTAAGTATGTGGGGACTGGTCAAGCTGATTTAAATAGATTTTGATTTTTCTTTTCCTTTTCCTTTTCTATTTTTCCTCTCATATAAAATTGTCATTTTTTGTTAACTGTAGGACTTAAACTGTATTTGCAATGAGTAGGCAGTGAACATATAATGTGATAGCTATGCATTGTATGTTGGGCATTACTTGATGCTGACCTTCTTTGCTGTTGCCGAGAATGAGTCTATTGGAAAAGAACGCGGCAACTTTATGCAGGTTGTTTTTTTGTTACTGTATTTTACTTAAATTTGCTGTTTGAGGAGATGAGAATCTTTAGTACTTAAACTGTATTTGCAATGAGTGGGCAGTGAACATATAATGTGATAGCTATGCATCGTATGTTGGGCATTACTTGATGCTGACCTTCTTTGCTGTTGCCGAGAATGAGTCTATTGGAAAAGAATGCTACAAATTTATGCAGGTTGTTTTTTTGTTACTGTATTTTACTTAAATTTTCTGTTTGAGGAGATGAGAATCTGTATATTAGTGGATCAATTTTGGTCGTGAAGTTTGTGCAAGTTAATGTTAAGAAAATCTTTAGCCTGATTTGAATGGTTCATTGTTCTGTTGTGCAAATAAGATCGAGGATTTTTTGGTTAAGGTCAAATTTTATATTACAACAAGAGGACTAAAAAAGTGAGTTTTTACTAAAAATGATGTCTAGTGACTGATCTGCAGAATCTAAAAGATACAGTCATTTTTAAGTCAAATAGTGCAAAACAATAAAAAGAAAGGTTTTAGCTGAGTACAAGTAGTTGGTCCAGAGTTGTCTTTAGCTGAGTTTATTTATTTTGATTCATTTGTGGCGTATAAACTTAACCTGTCGAATGTCTTAATCTCAAATATTGGCTGCGATTGCTATTAGAGGTTTCTTAGCGTAGGAAGTAAAATTATGCGATGTATCCAAGTCAAGGTGCAAGGCCCTTGCATACATGTTGGTCTTGTCTTGCATTGCATGGGAGATCCACATGAATGTGATCCTTATGTGCCATCACCCTTTGATGGAGATGGTGTAAATTTTATAATGGGTTACTTGGAAGTTTAGTAAAATAAGTTAAAAGTACATCTTTATCTTATGTTGCTTATTTAACTATACTAGGCCAAACTATATCCTGCCATTTTTCATTGGAGATATGAATTTTCCATGATTTTCATAATCCCTTGAGTTGGGTCTGCATCTTCAAGGGATAAAATTATTTCTATTTCCAATTCACTCCTGTTTTGGTGATCCTATTGCTTTAAAAGAACCTTTAGCCTGTTATGATGTATCATGTGTTTGGAGAGAGTCACCATGATAGATGTTTGATTGCCAAATACAGTTACAGGTGGCTTGCCTACTTACTTGCAACATAACATTTTTATATTTGTATTGGTGAATTACCTTATATTTATTGATCTTAGGTAATGCTTTGTGATGGTAGTAGATGTTTTATGTGTTTGAAATTTCTTGTAACAGAGAAAATAATGAAGCAAAACTGTCAGGGCATCTGACCATCCTATCACATTTATCGATACCAATGTAATGTATTTGAACAAGAACTAAAATAGATTAGATATAAATTCAATTTTGAGATCACTTTGGGAATGTGCAGAATACAAGATTGAATACTTTATAAGTGAGCTCAATCTCATGCGAACTTTATAAGATGATAGGAGTGACATGAATTTGTCATCCATTATGAGAAGTTGGAAAAACCATCATTTAACAAAAATTTACAATACCAAAAATCAAAACATAATTGCCACTATTCATCTATTCAAACATCTCCTTGCTCCCTTCAATTGTCTCTTCGGAAGTCTAAAATGTGATGGGCTAGGAATAGGATGCATGTGCTCTCTCTTTCAATTGTTTTTAGGGATAGTGGATTGTAGCTTTGCGATTTTTTTTTACAGCTAATCATTTATCTTTAAAGATTATCACCTTATATTTCCTTCTAATTTATGCAGAAAATGCTTTTGCCGTGTGGTCTACCCCCAGAACGAGAAGATGATTGAGATTAGGCTTTCAAGTTAAAACATATTAGTGCTGGAGACCTTTTTAGTTGTGCACTCATTGTTTGTGGTATTTTTATTTGTGTAAGTTAAGGATCAATGACATTTTAGGACTGAGATTGTCTCATAATGTGTTTGTGGACTTGGTAGAATTTAATATAGACTCACAGGTGGTTTGGGACTTCATTATAAAATGGTTGAACTTTTCATCATTTAATAGCAAATCTTGGCAAGGGCATGCCATTTCTCTCTCTTTTAAATGTCCTAGTCTAATATAGATTTGAGATCCAGGTCAGCTTTCGTTGGACCTGAATCCTGGATGAAACTATGGATGTTGAATTGAATCCTTGGTGGATAATATTTTCATTATTTTCACACAGAAAAGCTGACAGCAATTGAAGCTAAAAGAGCTGCAATTTGAACTATGGGTTCGTCCGATGACGGTGATAGTGCTTTCTTTTAGCAAAATAAATTCATGCTTCCTGTCTCCCTTTCCTTCCTCTTCCCTTTGGGACAATTGTGAAAGTATCGGGCCTCAGCTTTGCAATTTTGACAAATGTCTTTTGTTAATTTTTTCCTAAAACCCTGTTAGTCTTGATGCCCTGCGACTATTTAGAAGTAGAACGTGAAGCCATGATAGAAGTGGCTAATTGAATTTGGCGTAATAGATATTTCTTTTGTTAAAAAAACAAAAATTATATTTTATTATTTTTATTTATCTAAATCGAGAAGTTCAATCAAGGCTGTCCGATTTAAGGAAAAATATTTACGAGAAAACAATTTATTTTTATATTATTTGATTTTTAATATAACTGCGGCAAAATATTATCTAAATTTTGAAGTTTATCACACAATTTTATTTTTGGAATTTATCATATTAAAATATTTGAATTATAATTTTTTTTCAAAAAAAAACTTTCATTATTAAACATGAGAAAAAGACCATTAAAAATCTTACTGAATTTTAAAGATATTCGCGAAAATAGATATCATATTAAAACAAAGAATGTGAGAAATATAGAATATCTTCATATCACAACTTCTTTTGATAAAAAAATGTGTATTAGAGAAATTATATGTTTTCTATTCTAGTTTATATTACACATATATGCGTATAATTAAAATAAATGTGGTAAAAAATCAAAAATTTGTAGGCTCAAACATTTTTCTTATTTAACATGATCGACTGAATCATATTGGATCGATAATGATGTGAAAAATTATTGAGAACTCCTACAACCATCCATTATAGAACCAAATGATTCTTTAATCTAATGAATTTTCATGTTCGACTTGCTCTTAAGGAAAGTTAATTATTAGCCCATCATCAACTAAAATTCAAAATGAATCACCTACATTTCTAGAACATATACAAAGTGATATTTGTGGACCAATTCGTTCACTAAGTGTTGATAGATATATCAATAAGATGGTCACATGTACGTCTATTGTTAACTCGAAATATGACATTTGCAAGAGTATTTGCTCAAATACTTTGATTAAGAGCATAATTTCTAGATTATGCCACTAAAGCAATTCATCTTAATATTTACATTTAAGACCTTTGATAATTATTGCATGTCAATTGAAATAACTATAAAGTAATTTGTTGCTTATGTTCATATTAAAATGGTTTAACAAAATCTTTTTTTAAACGATTTCAAACAATAGTTAAATCATTACTTATGAAAATAAATCTTTCTATCTATGCTCGGGACATGCAATTTTACATGAAGCAAGAAAGAGCACTTTGTTTTTTAATATTAAGAAAAGAGTATTACATTGCTGAGATTCCAACACTGTTCTTCTAGGTTAACAGTTTTTGGAAGCAAGGTTTTCTTCTAAATACAGAAACTTGGAAGTTGACGAAAATCCAAAACTTGTCCTCGTCATTTCCCACCAATTTTCAACGGCAACGAAGGAAAAAAAGAAAAAAATTTCACAAGCCAAATGACATCTACAAATTCCCTCCGCAAAAACCCCAGAACTATTAACTCCAAACCCAAAGCCAAACAACTCCATGCCCAAATCCTCAAACTCAAACCTTCCTCTTCCACTTCTCTCTCCACTCTCAGCTCCATCTACTCCAACTTCAACTTATTATACCATTCTCTTCTCATCTTCAACACTCTCCACTCACCCTGACCTCTTGCCTTTAAATCTATCATCAGATGCTATGCAAGCAATGGCCTTTTCGGTCAATCTTTGTGTTGTTTTTTGCGAATGAGAGCTTCTGGCAAATACCCAGATCACAATGTGTTCCCTTCTGTGTTAAAGTCGTGTGCTTTTTGCTGGACCTCAAATTAGGGGAGTCTGTTCATGGGTGCATTATTAGGTTGGGTATGGACTTTGATATGTACACGGGTAACAGAGACATGGCAAGCGTAAGGTGCTTGATGGAATGCCTAAAAGTATATGATAGTGAATTTAGAGGTGAATAGGCGCAAAATTTTGAGAATCGGATAGTGGGTATGGATGAAAATGTTAACTCGACTCAAGTTAGAAATGTTTCGCCTCAAATTAGTGGAAATGGAGAAATAAATGGTCGGCCTACGGGGAAAGTCGTAGTGCATATGTAGAAGAGGCAGACAGGAGTTTGAGAATAGATAGCGTCGGAAAGGTCTTTGAGATGATGCCAAGTAGAGATGTTTCTTGGAATATGGTAATAGCAGGGAATGCAGACAATGGAATGCGTGAAAAAGCTCTAATGATGGTTAGGGAGATGGGAAATGCTAACTTGAAGCCTAATTCATTTCCTTTGTCTAGTTCGCTTCCTATCTTTGCAGAATATGTGGATGTTAATAAGGGGAAAGAGATTCACGGCTATGTCATAAGACACAGCTTTCATGGAGATGTGTTTATTGGTAGTGGCTTAATTGACATGTATGGAAAGTGCAATCGAGTGGAAGATTCATTACGAGTATTTGGCAGACTAATTCAACGAGATGGCATTTTATGGAACTCTACATTGCAGGGTGCGTGCAGAACAGTCTGTTTAATGAGGGCCTCTGTCAGATGGTGAAGGCTAATGTTAAACCTCGGCAGGTTTCTTTTGCTAGTATCTTACCAGCTCGTGCTCATCTGACAACATTGAATTTGGGAAAGCAGTTGCATGGATACATTATCAGGGGTGGATTTGATGATAATGTGTTTATAGCTAGTTCACTTGTGGACATGCATGCCAAGTGTGGGAATGTTAAGGTAGCTAGATGGATCTTTGATAAAATGGAGCGACATGACATGGTGTCGTGGACAGCCATAATCATGGGATATGCTTTACATGATCATGCACATGATGCCATTTCCTTATTTGTGCAGATGGAGACGAGGGGAGTGATAACAAACCATGTGGCTTTTATGGCAGTATTAACTGCTTGTAGTCATGCCGGTTTGATAGATGAAACTTGGTGATATTTTAACAGTATGACGCAGAAGTATGGGATCGTACCAGGCATAGAACACTATGCTGCAATGGCAGACCTTCTTGGCAGAGCAGTAAAGTTGGACAGTGCTTATAAGTTAATCTCTAGTATGGATAGACCTGTAGGGAGTGTTTGGTCAACTTTGCTTGCTGCTTGTAGAGTCCACAAGAATGTTGACTGGGCTGAACAGGTTGCTGAGAAAATATTTAAGGTTGATCCAGAGAATGTGGGAGCATACATTCTCTTGTCAAATGTATATGCTACTGCTCAGAGATGGATGACTGTGTCAAAATTGCGAGTCCTTATGAGGGATAAGGGCATAAAGAAATGTCCCGCTTGCAGTTGGATTGAAGTAAAAAACATGATGCATGCTTTCATATCAGGAGATAAATCCCACCCAAATTATGTTAAAATAGATGAGGTTCTGAAAGTCCTGCTGGAGAAGATGGAGCAAGAAGGGTATGTTCCTGACACAAGTGAGGTGTTTCATGATGTTGAGGAGGAGCAGAATTATATCACCAAAGTGAGAGACTTGCCGGCGTTTGGCATCATTAGCACCCCTGCTGGGACAACAATTCGAGTTACAAAGAACATTCGAGTGTGTGCAGACTGCCATACAGCTACAAAAATCATATCAAAGATAGTTGATAGAGAAATAGTTCTGAAGGATAATAACTGTTTTCACCATTTCAAGGATGGAAAGTGTTCATGTACAGACTATTGGTGAATGAAATGAGAGACTTTTCACAGTTTTCTATTATTGCTAGCACTCCGGTCACGGAAAAATTTGAACGGTGGACAACATTCAGGTTTATGCAGACTTCCCTTGCAACAGCAGAGTTTACTTCATCTGAAGATTTCGCAAAGGAGGCATAATGGTTGGTTTACCAATTTAAAAGTGTGAGATCAGAAAGAAAAGATGAGATCTTTTTAACCTTATATGACGTCGTAGAATCGAAGGGTAAGTTGCTTCCTTGTGCAGAAATTTTTTTCTCTGAGAACATGCAATTTGAGAAGCAAATCATTCGTAAACTTGCCAGGGAAAATTGAAAATAACTTCCCAATTAGCTGCAAAGAACAAAGATATAGTTATCTGAATTATACCTTTTGTAAGCCTGTCTTATGTAGCATCTTACTTAGACACAGTTTTTTGATAAGCAGAAAATAGCATCTTGACTTTGACAAGATTATAAGCCCTGTTGTTTTTTAGTCATTGTAAGAATAAAATGTAAAAATTGATAATCTTTTGAAATAGATACTTTTTCTGGAATTGATACTGTTATATATATAAGCTTATATGAAGGGGGTTTAGAATTGGGTGGAATTCAACTTTTCTTTCAATCAACTATCTAAGCCGGCTATAGAAAAATCCACATTCCCATTGCTTGTCCTTTAATGATAGAGGAAACTACAGTGAGAGCAAGACCTTTTTTAATTTTTTTGAGCACTAATAATGGAAGTGATGTTTGCTGTTGTGCCTCCTTTGAAAATGACATTGGGCGTATATGATAGGAAACCCATTTCATAGATATCTCATTTGATGCTAACCACAAGATTTTAGATGCATTGCATTTTCTACCATTTGGATGTAAAGTAGACAGACTTGCTTTGTTGTTATGTTTAGGATTGGTTGGTCATCTTTGATGCATGAAAATTTTAATAGGGTCACGTTTCCACATTTTGGGCATATTTTTGCGTTTTGGAAACTCTGCATTTGTCTCTTGTTTTTTCACCTATATTTTATAAAATGACGTTTCTCCGAAAAACGTTTTCTGTTTCCTCGTTTCCTTTTTTGTGCTACATAGTCATTAATACAATGTATGTTGCATAGAGTGTATGCCAATTGGGATTATATATATATATATTGGAGGGTATTAAAGTTAGCATTGTACATAAGAATAATCTAAGATCTAAAAAGTTTCTTCTGAACAGGATCATTTCATGAAGGAATAGGTATCATTCTCAAATATTGAATAAGTTGATTTTCCAAATCACTAATAAGGGGAAAAAAACCAAATCAACAATATAAATATTGAAAGTCCCTTTCAAAAAGTTTGTAGTATACAAATATAAAAAGAAAAATCAGAAAAAATTGTGAACTTCGTGCAAATTTTAATAACAAAAACTCTCTTAAATGGATGTTGAAGAAGAAAGAAAATGATGTTAAAATAAGAATTTCAAATATTGTTAATAATTATGAGAAGAAATATATCGGTGCATGATAGTTTCCCTATATATATATATATATATATATATATATGATATACACAATATTTCCTGCTCGAATTGTAGATCACTACTTGCTTTTAATTAAATTTCTTTATAAAATTTTAGAGTAATATTGTAACTAAAAATGGATTGGAAGACAGAATCTTAAGAAGGATTGAAAAAATTTGTTATAATCAATATTTTCAAACTCCCAGTCATATGGGTTTGAAAAACTAGAGATCCGGCCTTGGCCGGTTTGGATCACAAATTTGAAATAACAGGAATCCAATCAAAATTTGACTTTTAAAAAAATTTTTAGTTTAATTTTATAGAAATTTTAACATTATAATTATTAAATTGTCATTAATGATAAACATAATGATTACCTTTATTTTATTTTTAAAACAAATTTATTATAATAAATTATTATAAAAAATTGATCATAATATAATTTTGAGTTTTTAAAAATAATAAATTACTACACAAATTGAAATTGATTTATCAAAAAACTATTATATTAATATTAAATTAGTTTTATTTCAATTATTTTTATATAAAATCTTTTGATGTAATAAAATAATATTTTATTATATTTGAATAATTAAAATATTCATTTTCATGTTTTACAATTATTATATATGCATACAAATTTTCATTTAAAATCTTTATTTGCAAAATATTTCATATATATATATACACGTTTTCAATTTAATATATAATATTAAATTATTACTTAAATTACATTTTGATTCAATTCTAGTTTAGCTCAGTTTGACTTTTGAACAATGACTTTCTATCTTGGTCGGACTATAATAAATGGATTAGATGAGTTTAAGTAATACATGGTAAAATTTTAATAAAATAAATTTGAGACAAAATAGTAAATATTACATAAATTGCACATGTTATGTTAAAATATATTTTTTAAAATTCACATGCAATCTATATTATAAATATTAGTATATTAAAAAAAATATTAGACATTACCTATAAGAAGACACTACTTACTTATTTTGCACTTATAATACTATTAACTATTGCATGGTAATTTCTATTAAATGAAAAAAATTACTAAAAGTAATATTAATTGCATAAGTCAATAAACAAATTATTTTATTTCTTTAAACTGTTATATATATATATACACACACACACACGATTGACAATAATTATACGTCAACCTATTATCAAAATATTATGTGTGGAAAGCAATCAAAATAATCGATTCAAAACATAATATGAAATTAAACATGATCGATATTTGTAAATAGTTAGCTGCTATATTTTAACAAAATCATACAGTATCTCAATTACATAAAGATGATATCAAGATTTTATATAAAGATATAAAATCTTCTATTGCTTCTTCGAAATTAATTGAAACTTGATAAGGTAAAAAAAAATATATTTATTGATCTA
Source organism: Omphalea diandra (assembly GCA_949677035.1). NCBI lineage: Eukaryota > Viridiplantae > Streptophyta > Magnoliopsida > Malpighiales > Euphorbiaceae > Omphalea > Omphalea diandra. The sequence continues at coordinate 8,023 of CATIWR010259073.1, read as the reverse complement.
AACTTTCTCCATTGTCTCCTAAACCTTAGACGACATTTTAGTATGTAACTTTGGCTTCCTCATCATTAGTGTGCATGGCAATGTATATTAACCTTCAAATATTTGGAGCTTGCAAGATATGGAACCCTTTGAATACATTAGTGTGACTAAGAATTATTATAGCGTAACCCTTTAACTAGATTCTCTTTAACTAATGGAAAAAAATTTTTTTTTAATACCGAAATGACTTTTTAGTAATTGAAATAAATGCAAGAGATGACTTAGTATAATATTAAAAAATAAGAGATGACTTAGTTAAATATAACAAATATAAAAAGTTTCAAAATAATTAATCCTTGTGTTTTTAAAGTTATACGAGTAAGTTTCAAATATAAGACATAATTTGTTGTATAAAAAAGTAATATTAACTTATTGATCAACACTATAATATTATAGGACATTATATTATATTTTTGTAGTAGTAAAATTTTTAAGTATTCAAGTCATAATTTCATTATTATTTGCAATTATTTATCACTTTAAATTTTTATTTTTATAAAAGTATCATAATAATTAATAAATTATATATTTAATTTAAAATTTTACATAATGATACACAGTGAGCATATATTTATGTCATCATAAAATTCATCAAACTTATCATTAAGTATTGGTTTATTGATAAAAAAATTCAAACCTTTGTGCATTTTGATAATTATGTCTAATCTTTAAATTTTGATAAATTAAGTCAAATTTACAAGTTTCTTAATAATTATATTCAATTTGTAATTTTGGCCAAAATTGAATGACTTATTCTATAACATAGATGACATATTGAATTGAATTTTAAAACTCATGACAACTGAGATGATAAAAAATTTAAAATATAATATAATGTGTCAGTTATGTCATAAAATAAGTTGTTCAATTTTAACTTAAATTATGAATTATACATAATTATCAAAATTTTATAAATTTGGCTAATTTATTAAAATTTAGAGGATTATAGTTAATGGTTAAACTCGCAAAGGTTTGAATTTTTTCGATCATAAGTGTTAAATATTTAAATACATTTGTGAGTTAATATTTAACATCTATTCTTATTGTTAAATGTATGCTCATTGTATGTATAACTTATAATTAAATGCAAAACTACTTAAATTGCTAATTTTTTGGATGAAGACATATACATGGAGAAATTTTGATATTATTAGTGCATTAATAAATGAGAAGTTTTTTTGTCATACGCTACATTTTATTTATGTGCAATAATTTTCTGCAAGCTTGATGCTTCATACGTTTAAGCCAACCATTTAAATTTCAGAGGCAAATTTTCACGTGCTTAAATAAGTCGACCTGTTGTTTGACCTGCTATAAACCTCCCCCATGTAAAATTAGGGTTTCCATCAACCTCGTAATTGTCAGAATAACTTAGAGATTTTCAAAATTAAAAAATTAAAACACTTGACCAATGCCTTGATACAAAGACAAGCCTCCTGCGATTCACGTTTACACAATTTGTGATGAATCAAGGTGAGCATTTAACTCTTTCTGAAATTGACATTACGAGTTGACGTATTTAACCCTTATTGGCGTTTTGGGGAACTAGATTTTTGGTCTTCAGAATCGTTCCCACTTAAGGTTGTGGAGATGATTTGTTGAACCTTTTCGCTTTCTATGGTGACACGAAGTGCGAGTAAAGTTTTCTTCTTTACTTCTCCGCTAGCATTTTTCTTCGTTTTTCTTTAATGGGTATTTTACTATTTTTTTTTTCCTTGTCTTAGCTTTAAACCCATGGATGCTGAGGACTGTGACCCATTTATTGATGTTTATTGGTTGAAATTTCGTTTAGACAGTAATTACAAGTGATTATTAGCTTTAGGAATTTAGGATTTTTAATTAGATTTGGAATGATAATAATAATGCTTGAATTTAAGTAATTTGGTCATTTTTTAGATGGGTTGTCTAGAGTTACACATGATATGATTGGATACAAGAGCATGTTATTGAATAAGTTTTTAGTTTACAGGTTTACAAAAATGAAGTTGGATGAGTTTGTTTCTATGGGGAACAGATTGTAGGTGTCATATGCACCTTAATTTGAGAGCCTGTCTGATACAATGGACAAGCTAGAAGGAATAAGAAAGGAAGTACTTGCCAGAATGAAATGTGAGTTTCTATATATGTTTATCTATGTTAATGGATAAGTCCTAGTTTTGCTTTATTTTTGGGTGGTAGAATTTGCCAATTTGTTGTATGTTATAAGTATTATGTTTGTGATTTCAGTTGGAAGATCCAAGAGGCTAGAGTTCATAATTCAAGCTACTTTGAGTAAGGTTTCATTACTTACTGCTAACTTGCAGACTGACTACATTTCTCGTCCTGGGAATTTGATCCCATTCTCATAGATTTTTTAGACTTGCTGCATTGATGTCTCATTCTCCTCTGTAAAAGTGTTTTGTAGTGGCTTAGGTTTTAAATCAATTGGGATCTGATAAGTTGAATTTTCTATTATAGGGACTATAGAGGATCACAATATAAGTCTCAGATAAATGATCCTTCTATCACATGAGTTTCCTCTAATCAGGTTTTTTGCTGCTGTTTTACTGACATACAAGAACTATTTGTTTTTTCCTCAATTGCATTTGGAGTGCACAAATGATTTTTGTTTTGTAAATGGCTATATTGAGATATCTTATATGTTCTATGTTTAGATGTATTTAACTAATTTGAATTAGATGGTTTAGGAGAGAGGATAACCCAAAACCTAAGGATTGGATGAGCTTTCTGGTGATCAAATAAATCTAGTTTCTTATTAGAGTTGCAAAATCAAAAGTCAAATGATTATGATCATTTCTTATGTTAGAATTTGATAGTTGATAGTCCTCGAGCACATTGTGTGCACTATCATTTTCAATCCATCCACGACTCTGTATGTTACCTGAAATTACTGTAGAGACCGTAACAGATATCAATATATATTACATAAGAGAAAAAATTGTAGTGTGATCAATGATTGGTTTGTTTTTATCTAGGGTTTGTGCATTATTCTGAATATAATTTGTAGGATTATTTCCATATAGAATTTGTTCTGACACTGAATAAGATGTTAAAGCCGTGAAAATTGGGATTCTTTTGTGTAGTTAATTTCGATATTATGTTTATGTGCAGTTGTTTGTAACTCTAATTACTGTGACAATTTGCAGGAATATTTTCCTTCCCAACCAGGCTATTAGGTTTGTCAGGGAAAAACTCAATAAGGTGATTAACCTTCATGTTATTCTTTCAAACGGTGTGTTACATCTGACAAAAAATACTTATTTTGTTCATTTAGATTCAATCAAGTATGAACATCCATAAGTTAGGCCTGTGTAAAAGAAAATGTAATTCAACCATTCATTTAGTTTTGTCAGAAAGAAGTTATATATATATATATATATATATATATATATTTTGTGAAAGAAACTGAATAGATTGTGAAACCGTATGTGATTTATATTTGATAGTTTAGATTATGGCTAGTCTGCCAATCAGCCATTATAATTTATTTTCTTATGGATGACTGATTATGGGTTCCAAAACTGTGGCCCTTTATGGCATCAGAGAAAACAATATTTCAGAGTTGTTGCCTTCAATAAAGATATTTGTTAAGGCTCCAATTGGGAAAATCTTAACCCTTAAGGTGCAGGAGCATGGTACTATTCTGTGAAAGTTGTCCTGACCAAAGTTTTTGAGGAGCTTCTGACACCTATTGATGATCAGGTCATTATATGGAGGAAGATGGCTTCACCAGGATTGGATCTGGCAAGTTGTGGCATCTAGAGGCAATCTACTCTGTAGAGGATATGCAATTTGCGTGGAGGTTCCAAGTGCAATTGACTGACTAGCCACTACTGGTCATAGTTTGAGTTCATCTATTGGGCTATCTATGTTTCTTTTTTTGGTTAAACTAGTTAAGGATGTGAAGCTGGATGGTTTGCTTTTGCACTGAACATTAGATGTTGTATGCTACATTTTGGCACTCTTCCAAGTTATCTAATGGTTAAATGTAATATCTACTGTACATTTATGTTCAACTATAAGTATGTTATGCACTAAAGTGTAGTGATTGTGGATTCAAGGAGCACTAATAACAATAGCAAAGGAAAAAAACTCCCCCAACAATGTCAATAGATTGCTTCATGACTATGAGTGATACGTTTTTTTTGTTAGACTATTCAGTATTTTCATCCCTTTTTTGAGCATGAAACTAATCTGAATTTGGGCTGGGTAGGACTACAAAGTGGCCAAGTTCTCTCTATTGAAATTTAATATAATTGTGTACACAGAACTCAAACTCGAAGTCTCTAATTAAGCTAGAATAGCCCCTATGCCAGTTGATCTACATGCTCAATGGTAATTCAAAAAGATAATATAAAATCAAACATGATCAATATTTGTATATACAGTTAATTGCAATATTTGAATAATAACATACAGTATCTCAATTGCATAAAGATAATATCAAGATTTTACATGAAGATATACAATTCTTTATCGCTTTTCTAGTATTAGTGAGAACTTGGTAAGGTAAAAAAAATGATTATATGTTGAACTAAACTTCCTCCATTACCTCCTAAACCTTAAACGATATTTCAATATGTGACCTTGACTTCCTCTTGTCAGTGTGAATATTGACTTCCTCTTGTCAGTGTGAATAAACATTCTAAAGATGAGAAAAGTATGTATAATTCCAATAATACTGCTACAAACCCAAAAACATATATTATGCCAATGTATATTGACCTCCAAATATTTGCAGCTTGCAAGTTATGGAACCCTTTGAATATATTGATGCTATTAACGATTATTGTAGAATAACCCACCAAATAATGAAACCAATTGAAGTAGTATCTGTACTTGCTGCTTTTGGTAGGTCTGAGAAAGGCAGCAACAATCACTTTCAATGTTGCAAGACTATTTCAGTCTAGTTGTATAAGTCATTCCTCCTTTCGATGTTGTGATCCTCCTAGAAAGAAGATCCAAACTTTCAAAAGATTTGACATTATGATTAGAGACTCCAGCCCTATGCATCATTGGTATGTTTTTAGAGAGAGAACCTTTTTGCCGCATATGATTGCTAGTAACACTATCGTCGGGAAGTTGTTATGGTTGCAAATATGACCATCTCACTATTTGCATAAGTTGCAGAGATGTTAAAAACAGAAAAACTTGGACTCCTTGGTTGTAATTGAGTTGTATAACTTGTTACAGGTGACGTATTTGCAACAAGTGTGGCTTTAATTGTTGGGTATGCGACTTGTGCCTGTGCACCAACATTGCTGTGGATGCAGGGTTGATTGCCAAAACAATCCATCTGCTTCGCTAAGGCCATGATGCAATCTGAAGGCAATATCAAGCTTGTTGTTGGACTCGTGAAAATTTCAGTGTAAAGAAGAATCCAACACAAGTAGATCGTTATAAAACGAGAAAGTTTTGTTAGAGAAGTGATAGGTGGAACATGGTTGTCCCATGCACAGCGAGAAGAAAACATTGAAGAAAAGGGTGGTGATGAAAACTACATAATGGGAAACTTTGAATATTTTCTATTTAAGCGGTGATGAAAGGGAGGTTTGGTGAATGAAGAGAGTGGTGGGTAGTGTAATCATAGTTTTCCATATGAGTTCATCCATTTCAAATTAAGTGAAAGATGTGTTTCCTAATGCAATTCGCTGTAGAATAATTAACTGGCAAAATATAGTGCGAGTTTGGGATGGTATGTGCTATTGGATCTTTTTTTTTGAATTGTCTATAGTCGAACAGTGCAATGGAGAAAAATTAGAGCAAGCCCCTCTGAGGGGAGCTCCTCCCTCCCCACATGCTCACGTCTCACTCACTCGGCATTGGTTCTTATGATAAGAGCATTTCCAAAGAAATTTATATATGTCAATTTTTTTATTATATAATGAGTTATTTTCTAAAATAAAAATTTAATAATTTTTAATTTTGAATACAAACAAATAATTTAACTCTAAGCAGTCCAACTGTATTTTTTATTTTGAGCCTAATATTCCTGACCTGTTTGACATTGTTGTTTAATCCTATTTTTGCTAATTTTATAAGTGCTAAAAGCAAATCTGTTGACGATAGAAATAATTTTTTTGTTTGGTAAACTAAAATGTAAACTGCTGCGATAAGAAAAAAAAATAGTATTGAAATGTTTAGTTAAAAATTACTGTTTGAAGTGATTTTAAGATATAAATGACAAAAATGGACATATATATAATATAATATTATTTTGTGTTTTAGCATACTTATTTAATCATAACTATCCCTAAATCAAATGCATCAAAAATTATCCATTCACAAATAAAAAAAAACAATATAAATTACGTTTAGCTTTTTTTATATATATTAAGTATAAAATTTATTTATTTTTGTATTCAGTTTCTATATTTTTTCATTTAATTTTTATATCTTTTTAGTTCATTTTATATATATTAAAAAAAAAATGAAACAAGCCACACACTTAGTAACAGTAACTATACTAAATTATATTTGACTCATAATTTGAATATAAAATTTTTTCATTTCAAATATAGAATTTATTCAATTTTATATTTACTTTCTGTATATTTTCTCAATTAATTTTGTATCAAAATTTTAAATACATAATTTATTTACTCTATCATTATTTTTATTTACTTTTTGTATATATTTTAAAAAATATTGTTTCAATCACTACAACACACAAGAAAATAACATCCAAATAAAATCTTTTGTACTACACAAAATGGATATCGTGCAGTGCAATAATTATTACTTGGGCAATTGGGATTATCATTTAGTTCATTAAAACCATTGGACCCTGCTTCTGGTGTCATGTGATAGGCTTGAATTTTGAAAGATGTAGAGGGAACGTGAATAGACTTTTTTGTGCGGTGATATGCGCACAGATGTGCTCATCATCGCACAACTTTTTTTTTTTTGACTTGACATGTGTGGTTGTGCGTTGGGACCGCACATGTACTGGATATGCGCACATCACAACTTGTTGAATTTTTTTGTTTTTTCATGTTCATATGCGGTCCAATGTACAATCAAAGTCGAGTAATCAAAGCGCAATGAAAAGACTAAAGAGAGGAGCGACGTTGGAGAAAGGAAAAAAAAAAAAAGAAGCAGGAACTTAGGGGTAGGGCACGGGAGAAAGAAGCACAAAAGGAAAAGGAAACAGAAGAAAATGAAACAAAAGAAAAAATGCAGCCGGTAAAAGTGATGAAGAGACATGGGTTTTTATGTGTGACATTTTTATAATTACTTTAATTCATTAATGGCATATTTGAACAACAAAAAAAAAAAATGATTCTGGTGTTTTGAGTTTCGTTTGCGTTTTGTAAAAGCATTACTTTTGCTGCTTCTATTGGATTTTGATTTTTTATTTCTTAAACCAACTTTTGATACAATAATCAAACACTTTATTTATATAATTTTTATTTTAAACTTACTTTTTGAGCTTCTAAACACAATCCCAAACGGGCCCATAACGAGTTTCATAACTCTAACTAATCAAACAAATTCTACTCTCTTTTTTTCCCTGAATACAAAAATATTCAAAACTTTTAGCCGAATGTTTATCGATATCAGACATTTAAAAAATAAAATAAATTCTACACAACACACATAACTCATCAAACACACAGTTTCACTTAAATAGTCCGATTTTCATTAACAGTGTGTTTGGCAAAAATCCATAGGGGGGAAAGAAAATAAGGAAGGAAAATAAATTTTATTTTCCCTCCTTATTTTTCCCCCTCATGTTTGGATAAAAAGGAGGGGAAGGAAAATAAGTTTATTTTCCCTTGTTTGGATAACCAAATATGGGAGGAAAGGAGGGAAAATATATAATACATTTCCAATTATGCCATTTAGTAAACAAAACATTTGAATATATAATTATATTGTATAATAATAAAAAATAATTATTTTATAATTTAATTGATTTTATATGAAATTGAAATTTATATAATGATAAATATAATGTTAATACAAACAAATTCAAACATTA
>CATIWR010259054.1:0-15936 GCA_949677035.1 Omphalea diandra | reverse complement strand
TATATATATATATATATATATATATATTCAGTTTATGTGATTTTGCTATAGTTCGAGGTCGAGACGGTTTTGGTTTGATTCTTTATTTGAAGATCTATAAAGAACTTGAAGTGTCCCATTTATTTTATTTTCAGGATTTTTTCAATTCAAAGTTGATCCAATTTAGTTCAAAATTCGCCCTGCCTTTTTAGATAATCAATACATTTATATACTTGAAAATGAAGATATAAATAAAAATTTTAATCATCTGCTTTTTTCTATACAAATGATTTTTTTTTTATATTTGAGTGATCATCGGTATATTCTATTGACAAATTGATTGTATTTTTTAATAAAATTAGTTTAATTTTATCATGTTTTGTTAGTTTTTATTAATATATTTCTTTGCTTGAAAATGAGTATATAAATAAAATTATAACCGTCTTTTTTATATATATATTTTGGGTTACTGCAAATATATTTTACCAGTAATAAGCTCATTTTTCATTCATTTTATTTTTTAATAAAGTATAATATTTTTATCATGATTTTAGTAATTTTTATTTTATTTTATCTACTTTTTGAGAGTTTTATTTTTTAATGCATGAAAAAAAATTAAAGATAAATGAAATTTCAAAAATTAAATTATAATCTCCAACATTATGAATTATATAATTGACTACTATAGTATCGATTTGATGATTTTCTTTGCAACTATGTAACGTAGTTTTGAAGCTTTTGCCTTATGTAATTGACTACTATAGTATTGTATTGATTTGATGACTTTCCCTCCATGCTTATTTATGTTAAATTAGCAAATTAGTGAAAAATTCTATTTTTATATTTTAAATAAATACAAACCTGAGATTATATATATATATATATATATATATATATATAGACACACACACACTTTTTATCTATTTGAATTAACTTTTATTGACAAAATCAACTAGTGCTTAAATAACTTATGCAGTCGTTTAAGGCCTCACTTCCAAGAAGATCATAAAATGTTAGACTTAATTGGTCAAATCTAAGTCAAACATCTCTTTTGATATTGTCAATATAGATTGAAATAATTCAATCATCTTTTCTAAGTATGGTAATTACAGAAATAAAGTTGGCATTTTATTGGAAGTTGAATGGAACCAAAATCTAAGACTAATTCATAAATCGCGCTTATTACAAGTAAATAGCAATTGCTATTTCAATCAAAGCATGACACAATTCAGACAATTCATTTCGTGGTCTAAGTTGCAGTAACCTTCACTACTGAGACTATCAAAGAACTTGGAGGGATTTAGGTAATCAACCAGACGAAGCCACATGTATTATGATTTGCTGAAAGACAAAAAATCGCAACAAAAATCCTCATTATAATGATCGTGACCTTTCAAGTTGGATTACTTCAAGACTCTAGTTGAGATTGCAGTGGGCAGTAGAGCCCAAGTTCGCCAGCGTGATCATGATAGCACCCGTGATCTTGGTGTAGTGCTTGCAATCTTCAATAGCGCCAAGAAGCCTTAAACAACTACATTTTTTGATGAACCAATGAAAAAACGACATATGTACTAGCCATTTGACATAATTAAAGACCTCAATTGTGAAAAAACAAAATTTAGAGCAAAACTTTAGTTGCAATCGCAACTTCCTTGTCTCGACAACAACATTTGAGTGACAAGCATTAAATGTTGGATTTTGCCAATAACTTTGAGATATGGAGTTAGTATTATGTCTAACGTCTCTTTGATGGGAGTAACTTATAAAAACTCCACCAAATGAACATAAATGCAAGAGAATAACATTTACTAAGGCAAAACTATTGCAAGTTTGTTTTTCAACTTCCTCTCTCTTAGTTATTCATTATTATTAAGTTGTAAAAAGTTTGGTGTGAGTGTTAAACACCATTTTGAATTAGGTTTGAGAGTGAGCCAATAGAAACTCTTATATAGGTTTGAGTGTTAACCTTGGAAAACACTCGTAAGGTTGTGTGCAAGTTTTTGCAAAACACAAGTTGTAAAGTTAGGTGTGGGCTTTCAAAATGTCATTTGATATTAGTGGAACACTCAATTGGAAGAATTGGAGAGTTGATATCGGTTTAGTTAATATCCGAACCACTATAAATTGTTAGGTGTTATGTTCTTATTTAGTTATATTCAAAATTTAAAATTTCCACCAATTATATTCTCCTTTTTGGTGCACAAGGGCTAATAATAAATTTTAAAAATATAATTAAAATTTTTAATACATTAATTTTTTTATTCAAATTTAACAATTGTCATTAATTAATTTGTTTTTTATGAATAAATTTTTATATAATTATCAATGAAATTTAAAATTTTAATTATAATCAATATTCTTATAATGACTACTATATTTGCTTCAAACTTTTTGTTCTCATGTTACTTTCATCTTCATTTTTTTTTCATTTTACCATTTTCTCTTTTTAATCTAATTTTTTTTATCTCTTTTCTAAAAAAATATTTTCACTTTTTATTTTATATTAAAAATTAAACTTATAAAACGACTATTATTTGAAAAAATATTAACTAAATTTTGAAAATATCTTAAAAGATAATGTGCTTTGGAATATTTATGATTTAAATTTATTTTATGAATTTAAAATTTTGAAAAAACTTTTACAAAATAACATGAATACTCTTTTTGAAGTTCCTAATTACATAAAGGTGCTTATTTATTTCCAAATACATTCATTGCTTATAAAATTTATTAACAATACAAATAGTAGTTTTCTTATAGAAATGGACTTTTACTCTTATATAGATTTGAGTGTTAATCTTGAAAAACATTTGTAAGATTGTGTATGAGTTTTTGTAAAATACAAATTGTAAAAATTAGATAGTAGATTTCAAAACACCATTTGATATTAGTGGAACACTCAATTAGAAGAATTGAAAAGTAAATGTAGCGTTGGTTAACATCCAAATCACTATAAATTATTGTGTATTTTATTATTTTTCTACTTCTTCTATTTCTTGCTTAACTAACATTCCCTTCAAAATTAAAATTTTTCACCAATCCAACCCTCCATTTTTGGTGCATGAGGACTAACAATAAATTTTAGGAATATAATTAAATTTTTTAATGCATTCTAATTTAATAATTGTCATTAGTTCATTTTATTTTTTTATGAATAAATTTTTAATATAATTATCAATGAAATTTGAAAATTTTACTCTAATCAATATTAAAATAATGACTACAATATTTACTTCAAACTTTTTTTTTCTCAAGTTACTTTCATCTTCAAAATTTCTTTTTCATTTTACCATTTTCTCTTTTAAATCTAACTTTTTAATCTCTTTTTCTAAAAAAAAATATTTTCAATAAATTTCTTTTTCATTTTACCATTTTCTCTTTTAAATCTAATTTTTTATTCTCTTTTCTAAAAAAATATTTTCAATTTTTATTTTATATTAAAAATTAAACTTATTAAATGATTATTATTTGAAAAAAAATAACTATATTTTGAAAATATCTTAAAAGATGATGTGCTTCGGAATATTTATGATTTAAATTTATTTTATGAATTTAAAATTTTGAAAAAACTTTTACAAAATAAGATGAATACTCTTTGTGAAGTTCCCAATTACATAAAAGTGCTTGTATATTTCCAAATATATTCATTGCTTATAAAGTTTTATTAACAATACAAATAGCAGTTTTTCTATAGAAAGGAACTTTTCAAAATTAAAATTGATAAAATCTTATTTAAGATTTACGATGTTATGATAAAAATTAAATAGATTATAGCTATATCATCTATTGAAAATTATATTAAATCAGAATATGAAAATTTAATTAACCTCTTTTATCTCAAAAAATGAGAAAAATAAATTTTAGGTTAAATATTTTTCCCATTAATGTTAAAGATATAATGTTTAAATTTTAGTCTAAAGCTTCAAACATGTTAGAGCTGATCCTATCCATTGGTATAACAAACAAAATATGAAGTCAATGCACACATTTTGCAAAAAATATTTTCTCAAAAATAATTTTTATATTTTTAATGTTTAAAATATTTAAAAAATTAGTGAACGAAAAATATTTTCTAGTAAAAGAGTCTAACCCTTTTTTTTATTTTTATAAAGAAAAGTTATGTTCTTATATTTTAACAAAATTATTGAATAACTTAGGGAATTATATAAATACATATCGTGAGTCTACTAATTATCATTAATCATCATGATTACTAATGGCCTTTATAGTGTCGATGACATCTACATTTCGCAAATGGGTAATCGTCGAAATTTATGGGTTTATATATATATTTTTATGTATTTAACAAAAATAACAAATATATGAGATTTTCATAATCTCAATATTTTTTATTGTAAATTAAAAGAAATTCAATATTTTCTGATATACTCTGAATGTCAAAAAAAAAAAAAAACATTGTAGTCAAACAAGAAAAATTAATTATTTTATGAAAATTATTTTTTTAAAAATGCTACTAATAAATTATTTTCGACTAAATAAATGGAGTCTTATTTCTTGCATATCTACTAAAAGCGAAATGCATGACTTATATACATTTTCTTATTTTTTGTTACCCTCCTCACCCATTTTCTTATTTTTTGTTATGTTTTACTTATATACATCATTAATTATTTAATGTAATTTTTGGCATAATTTATTTGATTTGTATTCATTATAATTATTATTAGCTTTTGATATAGTTTCAAATATTAATTTATATTAACAAATTCATTTAATTTTATTTTAGCTAAAAAATATAATCATTAAAATTTTGAATTCTTATATAGTGTTGATTCAATTCTAACTTAAAATTTATTTAATTTATAAATAAATTTATTATATACAAGTAAAATTCAATATTTGATATATTATAAAATAAAAATAAAATTTATTTCAAATTAGATAAATTTTATATTTCATTTAAGTTTTTATAAAAATATCTTTTATATTATTTTTAAATTTTTATCTACATGAAAAATTGTAAAAAGGAGGAGGATAAAGTAGAGAGATAATACAGAAAAAGAAGAAAGGAAGTAGAAGAGAGAAAGACCAAAAAGAGAGACGAGTGAAAAAAAAATTCTAATTAGGAGGTGTTTTTATCATAGTGAAATTTTTTTTATAATTTTATAATTTATTTGAAAATTCTGTCAAATTTAATAAAATTTATTTTAGTTATAATTACTTTTATGGATTAATTAAAACAAATTTTAAATAAATTTTCATTTATACCAAACATACAAAATATAAATTTATAAATAACTTTCATAAAACTATAAAATTTATTTATACCAAATACAATTCTTATTGTATATTACTGTCATTTATAAATACTTTTATTATCAATGTATTAAATAGTGCAACATTATCCTTTTTCTTTCATTTTTTAAAGATTTTCTTGCTAAAATTGATTAACTATATCTAGTTAATTAATATCAAATATAATTTTGAACATAAAATTTACTTGATTCATATGTAATTATCACTAAATTTTAATATACTTATAAGTGTTAAAATTCTACCGATAAATTTAATCAATTTTTATATATAATAAAATGCAATCATCTTTCATCGTTAAAAGAATAATTTTGAATATTTTATCTTGCTATTTACTTATTAATAATAATTTTGACCACCCTTTATGCCAAAAAAAATTATTTGCATCTTAAATGTATTAATATCGTACTAATTTTAATAATATATCATCCATTTATTTCTAGTTTAAAATTATTTGAGTATTAAATTATCTTTAAATTATGTGTAATTTTTCATATTAAATTATAATTGATAAAAGATTAATAATATCATTATAAAAATTTTAAAATGAAATCTTCATTCTAATATTTTTTTTTTTTGAGAAATCTTCGTTCTAATACTAGAAGTTTAGTATTTTAATCAAAATCGACAATAAACAAACGATTATAAATATACGTATATTAATAACAAATATAAAATAAGAATAATAAATAATGAAATTAAATTTATTATTATGTTATTATATAATTGAATATATTGTCGTTATTATTATATTCATTATATTTTAATTGAGATTTAAAATTTCATAATTTTAAAAATACTTCAATATCATTAAATTATATTTTATTTATATTTTAACACTAAAAATATATTGTGAAATTTGTTTGTCAGATTCTAAAATTTTAGTAAAATAAGTTCAAGAGGATAGGACTAAGATGGAGAGGGAGTTGCGCCAACATGGATGTCTGTTGAACCACATGCAATCTGGACAAATTGTCTACAACCTTACCTTATTCAGCTTTCATATTGATTAGGTTCTTGAATTTTTTAGTGCTAAATTTTGGTTGTTTTCTCTTTTCCTTTCTGCGTTTTAGTTATTTACAAGCTCTAGATTTTCGTACTTTTCACAAAATATTTTTTTAATATTAAAATATAATTATAATATGAATAAATTTTATTTTCATAGTGTTAAAGAATTTTTAAATTTATGTGATTATAAATATAAATTCAAAGTCTAATTGATATAAAATATAATTATAATACATTTTAATTATATGATAACATAATGATAAATTAAAATTAATTATTTATTAAATTATTTTATGTGAATTATGAGTTTAAGTATTTACATAGCATTGTGGTTATTATTGTTTTAGTTTAAACACTAAAATTTAATTTGTATCAGAATTAATATTTAATTGTAAAACTTTATAATAAGACTGTTAATGTTACCTTTTAATAGAATTGTGTTATTATTATATAACAAATAAGTAAATTTCTTTATTATAGTTTTATAAAGTATTTGATGTGATATTAAACTATTATATCAAAATCTTAAACTTCCACAAATTTTTTGGCTAAATCTATTATACTATTAGATAAGATTAAAATTAATTAAATTTGTTTATATAAATCAAAAATTTGTTATTGTATTGTAAGTCAATGATAAGTAAGGAGCTTATGAAATTAATCTATATTAAACTTAAAATAATTTAATAATAGGAATTAATACATAAATAAAATTACATAAATTTATTGATGAAAATCAAATACTTATAATTATATTAAAACTTAATGATAAAGTATTAGGACTTAATCTATTTAATAGTATATAGATAGTTTATTAAGTTCAAAGAGAATAAAAATAAATATAAAATTATATTAGAAAATAAGCGAGGGGATGAAAAGATAGCGTGATACTGTTTTAGGAACAGCGTCATGCTGCGCTTTTTAATATAATATAATCATTTTTCCTTGGTGAATTACTGTATATAATGTGATGCTAACTTAACTAAACAACAGAAAATTCATTGATCACTGGAATAGTGTCACACTGTGTGCTGTTTAATATAGTATAATAATTTTCCTCTGTGAATTATTGTACATAATGTGATGCTAGCTTAACTAAACGACAGAAAGTTTATTGAATACTGGAATGGACTGATCTAATAGACAGGCTACCCAATTCAAATTGATTGGTGTGGACTCTTATAGTTGAGCAATTGTTTAGGCAATTATAATTATAATTATAATAATTATTATTGCTAACAAGAATACCAAATGAGTTATAGGTTACATATATTAAAAGTGATATATTTTTTTTATGAAAGATATTAGATTTAATTTCATTGATGAAATTTGCAGATATCATGATACAAAAGATATTAGTCAAAAGATCAGGATGATCAAATATTATTAAGAGTAAAATGATCAATGAAAATATTCAATTATTTTTTTATTTTTTTATCTCATATTAAAAAAATAAAAGCGATTGTATACCTATATCTTCCAATGTTATAAGAGACTCTTGTCAAAAAAAAAAAAAAACATAAGAGATTAGGAATTATTATAGAAGAAAAAGATACTAAAGATTTTTTTCATGAAAACGACATGAAAAAGATTAGGAATACACCAGAACGTCTAAACTAGGTTGACACTTTCTTGTCACAAGCATTACGCCTCACTCCAACCAATATATATATATATTAAGATAATTCTATAAAACACCTTGAACAAATTACTACTAAACAGAAACTTCTACATAAACTATTGCTTGGATTTATAACCAATATGCAATTAATCATTGTGAATTTGAATCCTTCAAAATTTGGA
The DNA here is from genome assembly GCA_949677035.1 of Omphalea diandra. Taxonomy (NCBI): domain Eukaryota; kingdom Viridiplantae; phylum Streptophyta; class Magnoliopsida; order Malpighiales; family Euphorbiaceae; genus Omphalea; species Omphalea diandra. Next base: position 7,872 of record CATIWR010259054.1, on the reverse strand, counting down.
ATTCGTTCAAGACTATGCCATTCATTTGTGCATAGCTCAGTAAAAGAGTTAGAATTGAATCATATTTTTCTCCTTTTACAAAAGGTTATTGTTGCTAAATATATAATATACACACATCTTGAGAGCAAATATTTCAACAGGTTGTGTTAGCCTCTTTTATCCATAATTCAGACAAGTGGTGGAAGCAATCACTATTTTCAGACCCGCAATTCTAATCTGAAAGGCCCAAACAATTATAAACAACAGAAAATTAGCAACACAAGCACAACAATACAAACCAATAAAGTATATACCAAAAATAGAGAAAAGAATCAAAATGATTTTGGAATCTGAATTTTTTTTACTAAAAATAGTGAAAAGAATCAAAATGATTTTCCAATTTAAATTTTTTAGTAAAAGATATTAAAATCATAAAAAATTTAAAATAACAAAAAAATTTAGAAATTTAAAGACTAAAACAATGAATTTTTTTTTTCTGAAAAATGATGAATATCACAAGCAAAATTTATGATTTAAATAATTGAGCAGTTTTATATTGAAATACGATGTAAAACCACTAAAAACGGCATTTTTAAAAAGATTAATAGAATTATTAAAATGTCATTAAATACTTTATTTACGATATTTATCTATAAACATTAAAAAAATGACATGAAAATCTTTTGGTAAGGAATTTTTATGTGATTAAAGATGCTTTTGCAGCATTAAGGAAAAAAAAGAAAAGAAAAGAAAAGCAGAATCCATAATGCTCCAATGAAACAAATGGGGTCGTTAGTGGGCAGCTTTTGAGCTTTAGAATGGATTGAAAAACATAGAATGTTTCCAATCATAATATATAATATGCAATGTCGCATAAAAGTTCAAATCATCTTTCTCTTCTCATCCCTTTCTTCTTTTGGCCCTTTTTAATGATCAACTTGAAATGTTTGGTTATAACACTAACAAGTGATCCCCATACAATTCCCCAATAACTGTTGGATAGCATATTGTAGTAACACTTCAATTGACCAAACAGATAAGTTGACATCTGGGTAATCATTATTTCTCTTTTATCATTTGTTAAGAGGTAGATTATAATGTGTCTTCTAAGTTTATACAAATCTCCTTTATAAATTGAGAATATGTAGAACATTTCTAAAGCTTTATTTACAGTTTACATGATTAGAATTTCATGTGTATCTCATAGGAGGGTGTGGAGAGGTCGAGCAAAAGAGTGTCATTTTTATTCTATCTCTTCATAAACAAAAACAATAGAGTTTTAGTAAAATAGCAAATTGGCCACTATGATCGATACTATATTTAAAAAAGAAAAAAAAAAAAAATCTACTATGATCAGAAGTGCACAAAATATTGTATAGCCATGTAAAGATATGTTAGTCATACTATCTAGTGCTTTACTCTTGCATCATGGATGTTGAATGATAGCTTCTTGATGGGTAAATTGTGCACAAAGTAAACGCGTACTACGCAGTTTCACTTCATTCGTATTCAACAGTACTTCCTATTCGTGTCTGTGGTGCCAAGTCACGATCTGATAGAATTGCTACTTTCATTAAATTTGTTTAGCATTGGGATTTATTTATGTTAAATACAGTAATTTGAGCCCCCTTGCTCAAACCGACCTTAGCTCAGTTGGCAGAGCGGAGGACTGTAGTCTTAGCAGATAATCCTTAGGTCGCTGGTTCGAATCCGGCAGGTCGGATTTTTTAATCTTTGGTATCATTCAATATTATCAATTTCAAGTATTAACCTTAGATTTTTTTTTTCCTCCTTTCTCACCAAACTTTTTGCATTATATTTGTATTACTCTAATGTGAGATTCACATGGATTGGTCAATTTAAATAGTTGCTCAACCAATTTGGTAATATATGTAATATTGTAATTGATTGTGAGATATTTTGAATAATACAATTAAAATTCATTCTCTCTCATGTTATCTCTTTTTCTATTGTTTCTTTCATTTCTTTCTTTTTGGGTATCAATTTTGTATTGAGATTGATTGTGTTTGGTAAAATTGAAAATTAAGTACTGAAAACTAAAGTGTTGAATAATTTTAGTATTAAACATTTAAGAGTTTAATAATTTAAGTATTAAAAATTTTAAGAGTTAAATTTGAATAAATATAATTTTTTTTAAAAAAATATCAAATTTAAAACATAAATTTAAGATAGTATAACTATTTTTTTTACAATAAATTAGCATATAGTTTAATTTAAAATATTTTCAACTTAATTATATCTTATCAATAGAAAATGATTATGACACTGATTGTGGCTAAGGAGTATATTAATGAAATATATTAAGATAGTAATTTTTTTATTACTTTATTCATTAAGTAAAAATTTTCTACTTATCAAATTACGCAGTTTTTTTCAAGAAGTGTTTAATAAAAAAAAAAGTGTAATAAAACACACTTAAAAAAAAGTGTTATAAAAAAACTTAAAAAAATATCAAATATTTTATTTTTAAGAATTTAAAAAGAATAAGTCTTGAATATTTTAATTTTAAGTGCTTAATATGTTATCAAACAAACTTTAAAAAAAAAGTACTGAATATTTTAATATTAAATACTTGAAATCTTATCAAACAGAAACTTAGATCATTTAGTACTAGAGCACTTTCCGAGTGCCTAAAATCTCTTCTAACCATGTTCATTGCGGGAAATACTCAAGTGCAATAAATTAAATAATTAGAGAAAAGCCTAAAAACCTTTATCCATGAAAATAACAAGAAACAAGATCATGAGATGAAAATCTCTAATCATGGAATCGAAGAAGTAGAAAGCGACACTTAAGAAGTAAGAACAGGCCATTCAAGAATTGAAACCCATGAATTTTAAACTGATGAATATGATATGGGCAATGCAAATCTTAAATCCAAATTCCACAACTGTGAATCCTTAAGTTTGTCAACCCAGATCTACAAATTGGAAATGTCAATAGAGGTACTAATACTGGTTATGCCATACCCATAAGTACTAATTCTTCCACTATTGTGAGTACATCTGGAACTAGCAATGGCTATTATATGCCCATTAGGTGTTCTCAAATTGAATTTCTTGTTTTTTATGGAACCAATCTTACTTCTTGATTATATAAGGCCGATCAATTCTTTTTAGTTGATAAAACTCCTCCTAATTCTAAAATTGCATTAGCCTTGGTTCATTTAGATGATAAATATACTTAGTAAAACAGAAGCCATATGGGAGGAGTATGTCTAAGCTCTTCATCAAAGGTTCTTTATTAGGTACTTGAAGATCCTTTGGTTAATTAGCTAAGTTGAAACAAATTGGAAGTTTACAAAGTTACATGGATGATTTTAAGGATAAGTTGACCAAAGTCCCTTGCCTGAGGAATGTGTCGTTGATTGTTTTCTTAATGGGTAATTGATGAAATTCAATTTCCCATGCATAAGTTTAACCTATTAACCCTTCAAAAAGCATATGCCTTAGCCCAATTACAAGATGCCACTAATTCGTCCAAACTTTAATCCTCAAACTCACATTGTAAACCTTCCAAACAACCTCCCTTACTTCCATTACCTATGCCACCAAAATGGTCTATTCCATCTTTCGAACCACCCTTACAAGCCACACCTATTAACCCATAACCTGTGAACCATTCTGTCTATAAATAACAACATATAAGGAGATTCAAGAAAGAAGAGCAAAGAATTTGTGTTTTGAGTGTGATGAGCAATATACACCAAAGCATAGATGTAACATCTAAAAGTTACAAATGCTGACCCTATAGGAAATGGAGGAACCTACTGAATCAGGAACTGGGTCTCAAAAAGTCAATTATTCAATTGATATAGAGAATCCAAGTACAAAATTATCTGCATATGCTTTGAGAGGTATTGAATTGGATGATTCTCATCAAACAATGAAATTGTTGAGTATTTGTATTAAAAAGAAAAAAATGTCCACATCTTGGTGGATTCTGGCAGTACACATAATTTCATAGATTTAATATTGTCAAATCATTGAAATGGGTATTTACTACAATTTTAACAAAGGAAGTCATGGTGTCTAATGATCAAACTATAATGTGTAGCTTCATATGCCATAAGTTCACTTGGCAAAACGGGTGTTGAACAATTTGTTGATTTTTATATGCTTTCCATTAGAATTGAAGTAGTTTTGGGCATTCAATGGCTCCATGTTCTATGGAATTTCAAAATTTTGTGAATGTAGTTCTTTAAGAAAGGGAAATGTAGCAGTTAAATAAGCATAAAATGTTCAAGTTGAAAATGTAGCAGTTAAATAAGCATAATTAAATAAGCATAAAATGTTCAAGTTGCTCAAATATCTTCCATCAATTGAATTATGCCATAAAACTGTTTTTCAGATATCCTATAAGGATGAATTAGGAGTCATGAGTCAGTTATATCATGTATAATTGAATGATGTTATTTCTAAAGAGCTTCAGTCAGTTCTCAATGACTTTGCAGAGGTCTTTGAAGATCCCAAACCCATCACATTTATGATTGTAAGATCATTTTGAAGGATGATAATATGGCTATTTTTGTTAGAGTATATAGACATTCTATTGCTTAAAAGGATTTTATGAAGACAATGATCCAGTAACTTTTGGCTTTTGGTGTGATTCAATTAGGGTTGAGTATGATCCAATTTGGTTTGGTGTTTTAGAAAACATTAAGACCAAACCAAATTATCGTTCATTTAAAAATTAAATATTGAGAATAGATTAAAAAATGACGGATTGGATTGAATTGAAATGAAAAAATCAGACTTGTTCAAGGTGGTTCGATCCAATCATCAGTTATAATTTTTCTTTTAAAAAAACATACTCAAATAAATTAATATTTTGCTCTTAAAAAATTTATATTATAATTTTATTTCATAAAAATCAAATTGATGCAATATAATCAATTGAGATCAATGAACTAATAATATATTTATAAATTGTATATAAATAGTGTATAATATGATATATAATTAAATTGTGTATTATATATATGTCGTTGGATTATATATTATATATTTGGTTATAACTACATACACTTACAACTATCACTATGTAGTATATTATGTATTTATAATATATGATTTATTCATAATATAATAATACTATAATTAATATTAATATTATATATAATATAATTATATATATATATAATCAAATTATATAATTATATTATATATAATATTAATATTAATTATAGGATTATTATATTATGAATAAATCATATATTATAAATACATAATATACTACATAGTGATAGTTGTAAGTGTATGTAGTTATAACCAAATATATAATATATAATCTAACTACATATATATAATATACAATTTAATTATATATATATAGCTAACCCAACAACTATGGACACCCTAGGGAAAAGGAAATTTTGTTCTTTTTTATTAAAAAATTAAAAATTTTAAAATAAATTATACTATATTTTTTTCTACATTAGACCCTTTAAGGCAGGCAAAAAGAAAACTATAGGTCTTTTTAGAATAATTTTACTTTAAAAATTTTTTAAAAAAATTTAGAGCCCTAGACACAAGCCTTAATGGTCAGCCACTAGAGTCGGAACTGTATATATAGTATCGATAAAATATTTACATTTTCCTAATATTTCTCTCGAAGACAAAAGTATTTTAAGCAAGGGAAATTGAAATGAGATTCACATTAATTGATCAATTAAATATAGATCGAATTAATGAATGACAAACACTGGGATTGATGAGCTGTTGTTGTTATCATGAATCAAAGGAATTCGTTGCATTAGAAATGTGGAAACTGTAATTGTAGCAATTAACTACAAGTGAATAAATAGTTATATTGATTTCAATATAAATAAGCGATATAATTAATTATGAAGATCTCTAAATTCTATTCTGTTTCATACTCTCTTTTTTTTATTATATTTTCTATTTCTTTATTTCTCGCTATCAAATAGATATTGAGAATAACTCATATCATATTCAAACTTAATTTGATTATAAAATTCAAGAATTAATCTTAGATCTTTTTTTTTTAAAAAAATGAAACTCCATTTTCATTTGTTATATAACTCAAATGTGATATCATTGAAATATCCAAGCAAGTTCTTTTAATTATTTGGATTAAATTTCTCTAATTTACACCTTGAACTAAAATAGATATTATCTTATGAAAAGCTTGTACAACAGTTGGATGAAATTGCACTTTTTATTGATTATAAATTTTGAGTTTTGAAAACTAATACTCCATTTAGATTCAATCAAATTTTATTTGTCATATTCAAACTAAATTCAATGTGAGACTATTGAAAGATTCAAGTAATTTTCGTTAACTTAATTTTAATTTATCATCTTTAATTTACATTAAATTTGAGTAAAATAATTTGTGTTATCAAAGTTTGTAAACGAACTTGACTTTTCGTTTTGAATTAAATATTTTGAGCTCCTAATTTTTCCACAGTTGACTAACTCATTCATGATTTTCTAAATTATATAAGAATACAAATGTGTTTTACTTATTTATATTATTAGGTCATCTTATTAGAAATAACACTCACAATTTCAAGCATGATTTGAGTTAACTAGACTATCATTGTCACTCTCCTCTTATTTTCATATTGTAAAAACAATCTCGAATAATAATAATAGTAATAAAATATATAATTTCAAGCCAGACTTAATTTTTTATCTTCTCCAATGCTTTAATCATTTTTCTCTCTCAAATATATCATTTCTATCTTCATTGTCTTTAAAACTAATTTCTCCATCTTGAATGCCACTTTAGTTATTGCAGTCTATTAATATGAATCTTAATATTTTTGCTACTTGATTTTGATTGATCCCTTTTGACTAGCTACAAAGATGATAAACAAAATAAAAAAAAAAAATGATCTCATAAAATGAGAAATATATCACAAAAATCATTCACTTTTAATCTCTATTCATGATTTTATTTTTTACGTAAGTTTTAATTAGGATGGATAATGTAATAATAAATTTGATTAATAAGCTCTAATAACGAAAAATATATATAGGAAAAAATTATTTCCCTCGTGAGTGTTCATGAAGACTCTTCAATCTTCTAAGATGGATCTTTTTTGTGAGGAAAAAAAAAAAAAGATTAGCAATCTTTATAAGGTAAAGGAAATAAAAATTTATTCTGCTAGTTGGATAGTATGGAACTTTAAATTTATGAAGCTTAGGTATGGATGAATATGGGGCTCGCAGGGATATCTGATTCAGTAGGAGTAAGAAAATAATTTTCTTTTATGTTGATTTCACTAATTCTTCCTTTTTTAAAAAAAAAAAAAAAACTTTCTATTATTTGAAAAGAAATTATATGGGAGAGCTTTCTCATTCAACAAGTAGTTGAAGGTATTTTTTATATTAGAAAAATATGTCAAATATGTTTTTTAATTTTACGTCATTGACTAACTGAGTTTTTCAAGATTCTAATAAAAAGACCTAATGATATAATAAAGTAAAACACATGAATTTCAGTTTATATATAATTTTAGAAAATGAGGGGTGAGTTAGTTAATTATGAAAAAAATATGATGCTTAGATTAATTAACCGCATCATTTTCTAACACTATGTTTGGATGGATGACTTGTAATGGATTAAAAGGATTATTAATGAAATGAAATAGAATGGATTGGTTTGGAAAGAAAGCGTTAAATTATAATTATGTTTGGGATGGTAAAAATGAAAAGAAATGGTTTGAAATTAATTTTGTTTGTTTGCACTGGAATGAAATGGAATGTTAACTTAAAAATTGACAAAAATACCTTTATATATACAAATATAATTTTCTTTTATTTTTTCATTTATCAAATATTTAATATTAAAATGGAAATTTAATATTATTATTCAAAAATTATATTTTATTTTTATTCACAA
>CATIWR010259023.1:0-12244 GCA_949677035.1 Omphalea diandra | reverse complement strand
TTCAAGTATCCCAATTACAACAGTGCAAGTGTCATTGTCGTGTGTTCTCCAAATTCACATGCCTAATGCTTATTTATCAAATGCATATATTTAAATATTACATAATTTAAAATGTATATGATTTGAGTTGAGGATGTTACAGCTTGTCCACATTCTTTCCTTTTTTTTTTCTAATATTTAGCTCACTCATGGGACCGATAAGATCATTAACATCTTCTTCTTTTTCTTGAAGAATTGGGATCAGATTCATCAAAGACAACATGCATAGCTTCTTAACAACAAGAGTTCTCTTGTTGAAGACTCTATACCCTTTGCTGGTGGTAGAGTATCCAAGAAAAATTCCTTCATTGGATTTGGAGTCAAATTTGCTAAGGTTGTCCTTAATGCTTAGAATAAAACACTTACAACCAAAGACTCTAAAATATGCAATCTTGGGTTTCCTATTTTTCCATAACTTATAGGGAGTTTTCTTCAACAAGGGCTAGACCAATACTCTATTTAACATGTAACAAAAAGTGTTCACAACTTTAACCCTAAAGTATTTATGAAGGTTATACTCATTTAACATGGTCCGAGCCATTTCTTGAAAAGTTATTTTCTTATTTTCTACTACACCATTATGTTGTGGTGTTCTAGGAGTAGAAAAGTTATATGAGATACCATACTTATTACAAATGCTATGGAATTTAGCATTTTCAAACTCTCTTCCATGGTCATTTCAAATTGAAGAGATCTTTAAAATTGAAGAGATCTTTAAATCCTTTTAGTTTTGAATTTTCTTAGTAAAGGTCTTCAAGACATTAAAATAAGAGTCCTTGTGAGGAAAGATCAACACCTAAGTATACCTAGAGTAATCTTTTACAATGACAAATACATAATGCATGCCTTCTAAGTTAAATACTCTAGTGGGTCCAAATAAGTCCATGTCAAGCAATTGTAAGGATTAGATGAACTTGCTATGTTTTTGGCTTTGAAAGAAGATTTTACTTGTTTTTCTTTTTGACATGCTTCACAAACTCCTTCCTTTGCAAACTTGACTTCAGGTAAACCTTCAACCAAGTTTCTCTTTTCAGCTTGTTGAGGAGTTCCATGCTTGCATGTCCTAGCCTTCGATGCTAGCTTTTCCCTTCATTCATTATAAATACTAGACACTTTGCATCATTGTTAATAAGAGAATTTAAATCAATGACATAAATGTTATGAATTCTCTTACCAATGAACATGATTTTGTTGTCACTCATCCTTAATACATAGCAGGCTTGTGGTTCAAACATAACTTTGAGGCCTTTGTCACAAAGTTGACTTACACTCAATAGATTATATTTGAGTCCATCAATAAGTAAAACTTTATCAAGAATTGGTGAGTCAATGTCCTTACCAACTTTACCTATGCTAATGATTTTGGCTTTCCCATTGTCTCCAAATGATACATTTCTAAGTCCTTCAAATTTCTCTAGTTGCGTGAAGAACTCCCTTTCCCATATCATGTGCTTTGAACATCCACTATCTAAATACCACTATTGCTTTCCAACTTAGGATTTCAAACACATCTACAAAATAAGGAGAATCAAGTCTTAGGTACCCATCTTCTTATGTCCTATAGGGTTAGTTCTAGCCAGTTGCTCATCATGCCTTCTAGCAAGGTAATATGGCCATAAACACCACAATAGAAGCATTCACTATTAAAATACACTAGTGTCCCATTTCTAGGTAAAACATGTACATGGTGTTTATGAGGTTTGTAACTCTTTTGAGTTAATTGTCTAGGAGTGTTTCTCATGTGAGGTGCTCTCATGTAAGGTGTAAACATATATTCATGAGTATGCTAATTTTTATGCCTTTAGAGACTTTACCTCTAAGGCTTGTAAGAGTAATACATATAGGCATAATTGGCTTTAGAAGGAGAATGTCTCATTTGTGTGTGAATAACCTAAGTCTCATTTGTGTGTGAATAACCTAAGTATCATTTGTGTGTGAATAACCTAAGACTTAGCCTTTGTACCATTGGTTTTGACATTTTCCTTTTTGGGAACTTTTGGCATTTTTATAGGTTTAGGCATGCTAACTTCCTTAGCCTTGACAAAGATTGTCTTGGAAGTAGAAGGACTAGTAAAGGTAGAAGCATTATATCCTAATCAATGTTTAATGGATGGGCTCCTTTAAACTTCAAAGATGAAATTTAGTTTCTCCTTTCCTTTGGCAAATTTGTTGAGATTATCCATAAGCTTAAAGTTTTTAGCAGCTAGATACTCATCCTCCTTAGCCAAAGTCTCTTGACTCTTAGCATAATCTAAGGATTTATTCTCTTTCTTAAGAGTGAAGGTGCTCGACTTGAGAGTCTCCACTTTCATGGTCAGCTTGGTGATAATAGGATATAGCTCATCTTTAGACTAAGAATTAAGAGGATTTACCTCATTCTTACCATCGTTGTCAGTATCGTTGTTAGAGGAGTGCATGCTTGAGGACTCATATGATATTTCCTCAATTGCCATGAGACATAGATTGGCTAGCTCTTTTCTAGTGTCCTCCTCGTTAGGTTCGGAGTCACTTGCATCATCCTAAGTAGCTTTGTACACTTCCATAACTTTTTTGAATGTGTATTTCTTAGCAGAAGCTTTATTCTTCTTATCTTCATTGGTGCATTCATGCTGAGTCTGCAAGTTGTCCCATAGTTCCTTTGTCGATGTGCACATTTACAACTTTGCATACTGAGATTTATAGATAACATAAAAGATAATTTGTATGGCTCGTCTATTTTTGAGATTTGCCTTCTTTTCTTCTATTGTCCATTCACTCTTGGGCTTATAAAAAAAACATCTCCAACTAATTTAGTTTGAACTTCTCTTCCTTCTTTAACATCCCATAGATCTATTGTTTCACTATTTAGAAAGATTTCCATATAGTTTTTCTAATACCCATGCTCATCTTCTTTGAAGAATGGTGGCTTGATTGTGATTTCTCATGACTTGACATGATCTTTACTTTGAGCACTTTAGCCTTGAAAGGGAGACAAGCTTTGATACTAATTATTGTCCCTTCATGCCTTAAGAGAGGGGTTGAATAGGGCAATGACAAGTAAAACACTAAAGAAAGTTGTGTGCGAAAATAATGAGAAATCAATGCAATCAATTTATAGAGGTTCGGTACAATCCTGCACACATCCTCTCCTATAGTCTTCCACTAAAGCCTTCATTATTAAGATAGATTCTAGGTGCTATCAATCGCCTTTACACTAGTAGTTTTTTTTGCACTACTAAACCGTTACAAGTAGACTTCCAAGTGCTACTAAAATCATTTCCAAAAGTAGTTTATAGGTACTACCTTAAACCTTTCATAAAAATGGTTTAGATATACTAAGATCTCCTAAACTAAAAACCTTTCTCTAATGAATTTACAAGTTAAAGATGAGAAAAAAAAAAAACTCTTACTAATAAACAATAATGACCATACTCATAAATTATGTTTGACTTGGTGGAGAGTTTTGAGAGATGTGTTAAACTTGTTCTTCAACTCTATTTTTGGAAATCTCTTATGCAAGTTTTTGAAATTTGATCTTCCTTTGAAGCCAGATCACACTTGTTTCACCCCTTTTATCAAAAATTGTTTTCACAACATAATAAACTTGTTTTTAATCATTTTTCACTTTTTCTCTACATAATCCTATTGCGGGAGAGTTCTTTTATAGGAAGAGACATGAAACTAGCTGTTAGAAAGAAAGCTATCACTTCATATTATAAAGTAGTCATTTAGCACCTATTGCGTTGTCTCTACACCCGTTGCTGAGTGAAAATACAACTTTAACGACTATTGATTTTATTGAAGTGCCTATTGGAACTAGCTGTTAGAGAGAGATTTATCTAGACACTAATCTTTTAACTTTCTCAATTTTTTAGTCACCAATTCTTTCAACGACTGTTGCAACTTCTCAATGCCTATTGAAATTAGACTTAAAATCTTGTTGGGACATGGACAATGTTAATTGCAAATTTCTAAGAGGGTATGAACTTGATGCTCTATTTTTCAAAATTTTGTACAATATTTCAACAACTGTTGGCTTTGGTTCAATGCTCATTGAAAACTATGCTAATGCCTATTGAACATTTGAACATCTCCCATTGGAAAGGTCCAGAAACTCTAGCTCTACCCTGATGCTTTTCCAATGCTTGGTGGTATAAGTCCAACGCCTATGTTGAGACTTTGATGGTTCTATTCACATCAAGTCATTTGGTCAAATGCCTATGACAAAAATGAAATGCTCATTGAGGTATCGATGAACCATGCCCGTTGTGAAAATGCAACACTCGTTGTGAGGGTCATCATGTGAAGCTTAAATGATTTCAACATTCAATGCCTATTGTGCTATGAGAGAGTCGATGGTGGAGGGGTTTAGAAACATTAACCCATAATTTAGGTTGTCATTTCAACACCTGTTAAGAATCTCCAATGCTCGTTGATGAAGTCTTAACACTTGTTAAAATGCAACAACACCCATTGACTTTGAATACTTAAAGTTTTTTAAAAACCTTTCTTCTTAAAGCCTTTAGTTAAAAGATTGATGTACCTATAAGTTTTTACATACCAACTTAAATACGAGTTAGCTTTTTGATTTGTTTGTAATCATAAAAAAAGCTTGGTTTACGAAAACTCCCAAGCTAGATCCAATAATTTTGTCAAGGCATTTGTTGTACTGGGCCCATCCATCAACACTCTCTTTACTAAATAATCATTAATCATCCTACTACAAAAGCGTTATTGTGGGGGCCTTCAACGTGCTCACCATCCTCAGGGTTGAAGGTGACTAGAGGCATGTTGTTTTTTTATATCAATGACAAAGATGTTTGATTGTTGGCATTTCCTTATGGAAGCGTTCAACGTCTCTTATCCCATGATTACATTAATCACCTCTACTTGAAACTTGCAGGGGCAATCCTTTGTTCCCCATTCAACATTATCTTCTCAAGTCCTATTTTTCTTGTCATCTTTCATGAACTCATGAAGGGCTTCTATTTGTATCGACCTTTTGATCTCTTTCTTAAGGTCCCAACACTACTCTGTATCATGTCTATGATCTTCATGGAACCTGTAAAATAAAGATTTATCCCTCTTGATTGCCTTATCAAGGTTTAGCCTTTGAGGGTACTTGATATTAGTTCCATTCTCTTTGATCCATAAGAGAATGTAACCTCTAGTCTTGTTGAGTGATGTAGACTATACATCTCTATTGCTTTTAGCTCTTCCTAAGGGAGGGGTGTAGGTTTATAGGAATCGATGAATAGAACTGTCAGGCCTTTTATCTTGAGCTTTCTTTTGGCTCTATTGTTTTCCATTCATGCATTCCTCCATTTTTCCCTCATCCAAATGAATATATCTTAGAGCTAGAGAATCAGTTCAGAGTATGAGTCAATCATCTTTGTGTAAAGCTTATCCTTTAACAGTTGGAACGTGGTTTCAATTCATACAACTTTTACAACTATCTCTACATTTATAGTTTATATTTTCACCGCTTACTTATTGAACCTATTAATATATTCTTAAAGGGTTTCACCTTCCATCTGCTTGTAAGATCTCAGAGAGCTAGTTTTCTTTTTTTAAGGAATGTTAATGGTGAACTATGAAAGAAAAACATATTCTAAATCTTTAAATGAATAAATAGAATTGAAAAGTAGTTCAAGGTACCACCTTTGCGCTATTTCAGTTAGGGTACTAGAGAAAACCTTAGAAAGGATGACATATGAGATATCATTTAGCAATATGGTCATTTGAAATGTGGAAAGATATATGCAGGGATCTCCTATCCCATTATACGCTTACAAAATGAAAAGCTTCCATTTAGTTGAAAACTTTTCCTTAATGATTTCCCATGTTAAGGGGAGGACCCCAAGTACTTCTTAACAGATCCTGACTTTACCTTGGATTGTTCATCCCAGGAATTAGCTTCGTCTTCTTAATCAACTTAGGCCTTTTTCTTATCTTCAACTAGTATTCAATCTTGTTGTTTTGGTGAGTGGTCTTGAATGCTTGTGGCTCTTTAACTGGTGGAGGGTTGAATGATGCTAAGTTGGTAGTCAAGGCCCTAGTGATGTGTGCGTTAAAGGACTACGAGGCTATCTTCATGGTTCTCACGAAGTCTTTTTGAAATTGAGTCAGAGCACTCTTAATAGCTGCTGAACCTGTCTAGGTAGATGTGTTAGGAGGATGGTCTGACAGTATGTACTCAGGAGAGTTCTCTTTTTTTAGGGAGGGGTGTGGTATATTTTTATGATTGGTTGGTTATTATCTTTATAAGAACAAAAGGTACAACTTGTAAATAAAGTGTTTGGAATAATAGAGGTGGGAACTTTATGAAATAAGGGATGAAATAATAGGGAAATGAAAGTAAAGTTTCTTTACAGATGGTTCCAATTGATGGCCTTTGATTTCAAAAAAGGATGAATGACCTATTGAGAGATAGGCAAATGTGAGATAAAAGGGGCTGTGTTTCCCATAGTCACTTCAATGCCTAAGTTAGTAAGCGCTTGAGAATTTAAGAGAGAGATTGAGAATGTAAGTAAGCAATGGTAAAACCATAGCAGAAATGTAACTCTATTGTAGAGATGATGGATATTTATACCCCTATTGCTTTTAGATCCTTCCCAATGGTACCAAAAATAGTATCCATCGGCTTTGTCCCAACTATTATGAGATATCTTAAAAAGCATGTACTGCATAACCACCTAATATTCTCTGAATATTACCTGTTCTTTGTCTTTTATAAGACTTTTTCGAATGACATGGGCATTTAACTATTTGGTGTTCATACTCCAGTGCTCTTTTTAACTGTTTGCTTCTCTTGTGTTTGGTTTTGAAGGACCAACTTATATAGGCCTTATGTAGGGAACTTGTCTTTTTGTAAGGTAAGTATCTTCTATATGAAAGACAAATGTCCTTTCTGGAGGCATTCAGTCACCTGAATGGTATAAAAAACTTTTAATATTTAAATCATTTAGTACTTAGAATTTCACTCTTAAATTTTATGTACTTAATTTTCAGTTTTATCAAACACCATCTAAAATTAAATCCTATTTTATTTTTATCTCTTACTATATCAAACATGGTAAAAATTTATTATAATTTTTTCTTATAAGTGCTCTTAATTGAACTCTCTCCTTAATATCTAAAAAAAAATAAAAAATAACAAGATAAAAATTTATATGTCAAATACAATAAAATAAAAAGAAAAAAAAATTATCCTAACTCTTGCAATAGATCACCTTATGCTTTAAATCCCTGCAAACCTTTTTTTTTCTTATCTCGATTCAACAAATGTTCAGGATTGAAAATATATGTAAACAAGAATGAAAATCCATTTAATTACTTGATAGTGAGCGCAAGTCCATTTTATTACTTAGATACATCAATTTATATTTATTTAATTATTTTATTTTATTTATAATTTAATTACCTAAATTATGATTATTGTTATAATATATTGTATATATTTAATTATTTTTATTTTATTATAATTTAAATCCTTTAATTATTATGATAATTATAATATACGTCAATACACATATATTTTATTACTTGCAATTTACTTACTTAAATTGCCATTTATTTTGGACTCTAATTTAATAATTATTTTGTTTATGTGAGGAATGAGTCAAAAAATATTTTTGACCACAAATAATCCAAATTATATAATGCGTGAATTTAATTCTTAAATTAGTGGTAGAATTTTAGAATTAACTTTATATTATCAGGATGACTTAAAGAGATTTGGCTTGATAAACTCAGAGTGAAACTAGTTAAAGAGAGCTCAATACTCTTTAATCTTTCTTAAGGCTTAAATGTCAACCATGTACTACATATGGTATGTTTTCTCTTCTTATTTATTTTTCACCATATCATATTCGTGTCTTACGTTATTTAATTATTCTAACCACCTACTAACACTGAAAATGGCTCTTTAATTCATTTGATTTAAGATTTGAAACTTCTCCCACATAGCTCTTATTCTTTAGTTTCTTATTCTCTCTTTTTTTTCCCCTCTTACATTTTACATTTTTCTTTCTCAGTTGGTGCTTCATCATTGCATATTTAAGTCTTTATTATTTTTTTCACCTGCTACTAGACCTTTGAGTTCATTAAAATTGTCCACTCTTCCTTTCACAACTTCCTTACCTCTTTATAGTGCATTACTAAGGTGTATCATTGTCTCGCCATCAACATTTTAAGAACCTAAAAAAATTTATATTTTGGCAACTCCACTTAGGAAGAGTGATTATACTAAGTGATGGAACCTTCGAGAAAATCCAAAAGCAACCTACCTGAGTCTTCCGAGGTTCACTCTCATACCTAAGACCCAAACATTGTAAGAGAAATCGAGAGCGATTCTCATAGGGATTTACTTAACCTTAAGGCCAATTTTAATATGATGTAGCTTCAACCCTGTTACCTTTCTTAAAGATATTTCAAGCCTCTTAAGGTAAGATGGCAAAGAACCTATAATAAAACATTAAAGTAATGAATGATTCTTTTACTGCCATCCATAAACTTGCAAGTGGAATTATTAGTACTCAGTTTAAAAAACACCTTCATCATGACACTAATCAAATGAATGAATTTGTCCATGATAAATATTATGTAGCTAAAAAGGATGATCTTAAAGATATTGAGGAGGATGATGTTCTTCAGTTTTCCATTGAAGTTCCAACTAGAGATGCTTTTGCTACCAGTAAGACAAACCATACTTCACTAACTCACCCTGACAACCCCTCAAACCTATATCCTAAATGCTTATACTCATATTGGGTCTGGGTTTAACAAAAAGCTTAACCCTACTCTCAAATCCCAGGCATCCAATCAAATCTTAAATTATACTTGACAATAGAAGACCTTGGAAAATTCTTTAAGTAAAAGCAACAAGCATCCTTCTTCTTTGTGTTTACATTTAAGCTTCCTTACTTAGGCCATATTAGTAGCAAACACCTACCCTAAGGACTATGTCAATCTATAGTTTAAAGTGATTAACGACAAGCAATGAGGTGCTAAGGAAGATATTATGAAGTCTATTAAGACAATGGAAGTGTATGGTCTTGATGATGACCTAAAGCTAAAGAAGTTTTCAAAGTCACTCACTAATAATGTTTACACTTGGTATGCTAATCTTTACACCTGGTATGCTAATCTTACCTCGATATCTGTGGCTTCTTAAGCTCTTTTGAGATAAGTTTTTCTTAACTCAAGAGAAGGTGGCCATGTCTGACGTGGGAAGAGAGCGACAAAGGAGTGAGCAAAGAGTGACTGATAGGGTATAGTCGACACTTTAGGGAATAGACATCCAATATCCATTTGATGAGAAGGAGGTAGTGAAGGTGTTTATCTAAGGGATATTTAGAGAATTCAAAGTACACTTTGAGAATTTGAAGATTACCTTTTTTGCTACACTGATAGAAGATGCAAGGAGGACAAATAATACCTTATGGACATTACTACATGTAGTGAATCACTATGGGTACAGTGCCATAGTTGGGTAGAGGTGACATTCTTATCACTTTAATTAAGTGTGCTGAGTTGCCATCCTTTTTCTCTATTGCCAATTATTGTTTTGCTATTACCACTTATTCAATGAAAAACATTATTTTGATTATTTATTATTTTTTGTCAAAATTATTTTGTTTATTTATACAAATGAAAATTATAGTATATCAATTATATATGTATATGGAGTATAATTAATTTAATTTTAAGTACAAAAATATATTTATATCTTTATTTTTAAAAATTTATAAAAAATTTAATTAATTTAATTTTGATTTTTTAATGTTGAACTGAACTAACTAGGCAAAATTTTTAAAGAAAAAACTGAATTGAATAAAATTTTAAATTTGATAAAATCAAACTAAATCAATCAATTTGTTCAATTTCTATATTTAAACTAAATAGTTGATGTTCCTAAAATAATGTAATTTTTTAAAATTTAACTTTTTTCAAACGATATAATTTTAAATTTAGCCATTTTGATCTAGTTTTTGGTTTTAGTCATTTTCTCTTTTGACTAATTTTTTATTGATTGATTTAAATATTGAACTGAATTAAACCACTAGTCAATTTTCAATTTTATCGTTCTAGTCTAATTCTTAAAATGTTGCTTTGTAGCAATTTTCTTTCATCAATGAGGAAGAGTAAGAGTCATCAAATTGAAGTAAAATTCATAAAAATAGAGTGAGAAAAAGAAACTTCTTTATAAGTATAAACCAGTCAAATACTTTATACTTCAAATTTATTACATAGGAGAACACATATCTATAATAGATTTTATCACATTTCTTTCTAATACTATGACTATATTTCTTTCTAATTACAATGATAAATATGAAACAAAGTATTTGATTATGAAACTTGTAACTTTTGTATGCTATTACGTATGAAACAATATAGAAAGAACTATAAAATAATATAATTTGACTTTTATAAGGTTTTTGCTCTCTCAGAACAAAAATATAAGAAGGAATATAGTAATAATATTAAAAAAGAATATGATAAAATATATTATGGATATGCATTATCCTACGTAATGAGCTTGATAATAACATTGACAATTATTACCGTTTTATTCATAATAGCATAAAAAAGTTACATGTTTCATAATCAAATGAATTGTTTTATATTCATTATTGTAATTAGCAAACTCATTATGTAGGAGAATACATATCCATATCAGATTTTACCACATTCTTTACTCATATTATGATTATATTTTTTTCCATATTTTTATTCTACAACAGCAAAAAACTTATACAAGCCATATTGTCTTATTCATAATTCTTTCTATACGGTTTCATAATTGAGTGCGATACTCTACAAAAATTATAATTAATGATTAATTTTATTATTAATTTTTCAAAAAATTTTCTCAAGTTCTTTGTAAATCAAATTTTATTTTTTACTTCAAAATTATAAATTATTGTTGTTGTTAAAAATGTAAAAATCAATTTTTATGTTTCTTTGCAAAAAAGAGACTTAAATAGCCTTAAATTAAAAACGTCAATAAAATCAAGACTAAAAATTAATTTTGAATTTCACTACATGAACTAAAAAAAGGTGAGGAGTTTAAAACCTAGTTAACAAATAACATTACGAGTAAATATAAATACTAAATTTTATTGATAGAAAATGAAATTTTAGAAAAAAATAGAAAAATATGCTTATTATTATGTAGACTAAATTTGAATTATTGTGTTGATAAAGTAGCTAGTATACAAATCAATTTAATATTTCAATTTTCATAAATTTTATTAATTTACTAAATTAAAATTGAATAGCACCCAGATTGAAATTGAAAACATACAATAGGCATTTCAATTTTTAGTATTATCTATGTAATACACATTGTTTCTTTTTCTTTTGATATCACAAAATTTAAAAATTATTTGTTAATTTTAAGTTTATTAATTAAATATTTAATGATTTCATTCTTTATATATATATATATATATATATATATATATATATCATTTAATGATAACATAATTAAGATGTCTACTAAAAAAATAAAATAAGTTTTATTAAAAGTATAATTATGTTAAATAAGAAAACTATAAAAATAGAAGAGTTTTGAGTTAGGCGAGAATAATTTTTTTCGTTGAAGGAAAACACATTTTTCTATGAATACATAGATGGTCCACATCATAATGTTTTTTTAATGTTGTTTGTGGAATTTACTTTCTAAATGTATCACTACGACACTATTTGGGATAGTTGATCACTATCCCACGCATTTTCAATACCTTATTTAAGAAAACAAGTGAAGAAAGTTATTTGAACCACTACCTTTTCCTTATTTTATGCATAAAGCATTGTGATGCTTGATTAGTGGTTTAAGGATGAGAACATCAACTTGTCTAATGTTTAGTGATAACCTACTAATGAGGAGAAGGCTAATGAAAGGTTTCATCATTTTCATAAAATTATTGGCCATGCAATAAAAGACTATAGAAATTTGAGGAGAATTTTCTAAAAAAGGCAAGAGTATAGAGAGCACTTTCTTGAACAAATGATGTACAAAGGAATCCTTTTTTAGCTTATGGTTGACATCGTGTTCATACTAATGCCATTGCCCATATTGTCACATCCCAATTAATAATCATTTAAATTTCTCTCTAAGTCTATCCATTGTCATTTAAAAGACCTGATTAAAATTTTTTTTTTCATTATGTCTCTTGTTCACCACTTAGTAATTATTTACAACAAAACATACATTAAT
>CATIWR010259004.1:0-55774 GCA_949677035.1 Omphalea diandra | reverse complement strand
GTTATGATCCATAAACTTTGTCACCCTTATATATATATATATATATATATATATATATATATATATATATATATATATATATATATATAAGTGGAGGTTTTGAAACAATGTATTTATTTTTTCTAGAAGTCTTTATTTTTTAATTTATAAAAAATAAAAAAAATTAAATATTAAAATAATAATTAGTAGGTTATTTCTACTGTTATGAAAAAAATCCATTAAATTTAATTATTCATAATTTCAATTTTGCTATAATTCTTTGGCTAATGTATTATTTCATCATTTTTAATAAAAATACTGCAATATTAATAATTAATACTTAATGCATAATTTTTTTCAATTCTTAATAAATGATTAAACATTATTTATTTTTTAAAACCCAATATATATATATATATATATATATATATATATAACGTTTATGTTAATAATTATATATAAAATCTTTTCGTATTTATTTATAGCTTATTTATACTGCAAGTAAACGGAGGGAGGGAGAGAGACCAGCCACTAATTTTGTTAACTTTGGAACTTAGGGAGAGGGAGTGAGGGGTTACACTTGCTCACACCCACTAATTTTGTTTACTTTGAAACCTCTGGCCTTGTATCTGTTTAAATGTTAAGGCTCCTTCGTAGATTAAAAAAAAATAACAGACAAATGAAACAGTATTCCGTATGGCCATAAACATGACAATATCAAAGTGGGGGGATAAGAGAACTTAACTATATATATATATATATATATAACAGATTCCTAGTACAAGAAGCTTATTCTAGGTTCAGAGAAAACTTCTTAGCGACAAATATACGTATAAGAGCACACCTTAACTGATTGCGCAAAACTTTTTTCTGCAACTTAGCACTGTTTCAAGCTTCTTTTCTTTGTTCTCCAGTGTATGTGGTTCAACCTCCCATAGGAATTTTGGAGCTAAATCACGGATTCTTGATATAGTGGTGTCATCATATCTAATAATAATGAATCCCTGCACATTAATAATCTCACTATGAAGCCTTCAAGTACTACAACATAGAGTTGGTTTTAAACGCAAGACTTGATGCAACGGTAAGTTTTAATCTCAGTTCTGAAATGGCCTAAACCAACCAGCAAGAACAAAAGATTAATTCTAGCTTACCATGTATCCTATAATAAAAGTGAAGTAATATGAATGAAATAAAAGAAACTAAAAACTGAATGTGTTAAGATAACAAGCTCATACGGATTGCATTTGTTTTTCCCAAATCATCAGATGGATTTATATTTTCAAATATGTTTGGAGAAAGCCCATACCGGAGATGGTACTCATCAGCATATCAGAAAGTCAAAACACATGGCAAGCATGCAATTTATCCTTGTTAGCACATGATGCTTAAAACAGCTTAGACAGGGGAGCCCTGTGTATGCCATTAGTTTCATAACTGAGTTTTAAATAATGTAACAGAAAAAAGTGATTCAAATTCAAGCTGAATAAGATTGAATCAGAGTGAAATGATAACTGCTGCCATGAAGTTTTTTAGACTATTATCAAAATAATTCTACAAAAATAAGAAACTAATCAATCATTGCCTATCATCATTTTATTTTTTATTTTCATAAAGAATGCAGTGTGTAATTTTCACATCCGCTTTGGTCCCTAGTATCATAAATGCTTTTACTTTTCCATATGAATCACTTATCAAAACAGTGCAAATAATGTATCGCCTCCCCCAAAATCCATTATGAGATGGCCAAAACAGTTATGTATCACCAACATTTAAAACCATGCTTCACAAACTATTTCAGTCTCTACTCACTTTGTGGCATCCCAATAATAAGTTATTTACCACCTATATCAAGAATAACTTTGTTTTCTTGAAAGAAATTACCTGAGGTCGTGTAATACAGTCCATCTCCAACATGATATCTTCTAGTAAGCAAACGTCTCTGCGATTTCTCTAACGAGTGAAGAGATGATTGCCATGCAATAAAGCATGTGTGCAGGGGTACGTTGAAAATGTCTCATACCTGAAATAGCATAGTAAGCAAAACCAGTACATTACGACTTATATCTATCAAAATCACCAAAATTTAATTCTATGGCTTGATCAACAATTTTCTTACCAATCATGAAAAGCACCTATCAAAATTTAATTCCCTGGTTTGATCGACAATTTTCTTATCACTCATGAAAAGCACCTAAGAGACCTCAGTCATATATAGCAGACAATGTATTATTCATGCTCATAGGAACTACATTCATTACCCAAACAGGAAATCTGTTCAAAGCCACAGCAAATCCACCAACAAAAGCATTGATGTCCATGATGTTTCGTATATCTGTCTAACTTACATCCATTAGCTTCCAGTAATGGCCAACTTGATTTTGCCAGAATATGGTATCTGAAGAAAACTCTTCTTTACTAATACCTGCAACCAGCATATCAAGAAATTAGAGTGCCAAATTGAAATGTGTTCAACATATTTATGAGTAATCATAGGCAGGGACTGGCAAAGAGGGGGATCAAAAGTTATAAAAGGTTTCTGGGTGAGTAACTTTGTTAAGATGAAAACTTTTCTAAAGCTGGGCCCTCTAGGTTAAACACATTCCAAACTCACCAAGAGGACAACTAAAATTTGTAAATTTAGTTTCCTTTTTCTATTTTTCTTTTTAAATAAATATAAACAAAATCATATAGGATAATATTAATATTCATTCATGAGTCATAAATTTTTTCACCTATAATGAAGTAAAAAATAAAATTTCATAAAACTACGAGGGCTTCTAAATTCATTTGGTGTGTGTGTATATATATATATATTTGTTTTTCACAGTGCTTATTACCAAACAACTGGAAATCCCACAGCACTGCATTCAATTTTAACAACTAAAGTATTTTATTTTTCAGAGCATGCATTTTGTCAATAAGTATAAAGCAGCATAGATGAACTTAACCAAGTGTATAAAGTGAAGAAATAGAAATAGACCTATTCCATTGAGGCCGTCAGAATATACAGAGAGATGCATTGGCCTGGGGGGGAGGTTTTGAGCATTCATTCGTGCAACTCTTGATATACAGTTCCTTAGGGGTTTATTCTATGACGGTTCAATATCATCCACAGTATTACATATATTTATGAGTTTCATTTCTGAATTGTGCATTAGGCATGACTCATTTTCTTGCTTAAGCCAGATTGCTGTCTGAAATTTTTGAGCAATGAGTTTCCAGCACAATGCCGAAGTCAGGTTTACTAACTTTTCCCAAATTAATGGATAATTTTATCTTTTCTGTAAGCAGGAGGAGCTGAATAAATGAAGTATCCATTATGTCGGAGAAGCCAATCAGCTTCTTTCAGTAAAATGCCATCTGCAGGGGACAACATAAATATTAGATTCGTTGATACTTTTGAAAAAATTTCAAGAAAAATCAGAGGACCAAACCTTTCACAAACTCTAAGATAATCCTAGAAATATTTAATGGAGGATTGTTGATTAAGGTTCTCAAAATGTCACACTGAAACAAATCTAGAATCCAAATGCAATTCATCTTATAAATCAAAATTTAACATATAAAATTTGATGGTGATAGTTGGATTGCCACTAATTACCACAGATCCGGTTCCCATCCAGCCATACCCTTTTTCCCCCCTTGTTGACATATGCGATTTCCCATTTCATTTTGCTAATCTGCAATTGTAAGTGTTGAAAAAAACAGTGATCACTTCTTATGGCTGACAATCATTATTGTAATAGGAGATTCTGTAGCACAATTGTATCTCTAATTAAAAAACTTTCCGGTTACCTAATTATTTTTATGTATAAACAAAATTCTGACACCATTGTGAGCAATACATATGAAACAACATACCATTATCATGCCAATCAACACGACACCTTGAACAGTGAATCATCTCAAAAGATCTAGAGGGATATGGTAATTGCTTTGTGGCAATGGCAGAGATCATAGCGCCAATTCCTCGTTCTAAAGCAAATGAATCTGATTTTCATGGCCATCTTTGGGAGCTAAAGACATTGTTCGTATATCCAATGGAAGAAGATACGCTGAGAAGCTAGCAACTCCACAGCCAACATCCAAAACTTGAACAACACCAGCAGAACGTAGATCAACTGTTTCATTAGTTGTCATATTTCCTAACCTGCACTCAGATAAAACAATTTCTTTAAAATGAAAACAATTATACATAACATCAAATCATCAGCTTGGATAATGGAATTGGAAATATAATAATCATGAGATGATCATTCACATAGAAAACAATAAAACTATATCAAAGGTAACAAAATATAATAGAAAAGTCAATCAAAGTTACCTTTTAATGTACTCAGACGCTCCATGCTTGAAATGAGTACCTCCACCTGGGAACCACCATAATTGATCTCTTTTTTGCACCCAATTTTGTCCTTTGACTTCAGCAAGACCTGTATGATTCACATTGCTTCGCCACACAAAATCCCTGCTAGTTGGCCATTTTATTGGCAGTTCATAATCTTCAGGTGGTGGGATCAAGCAAAATAAACGCTTTTCAGGTGGAGGACAATGCTTCTCTAGCTCTTCTCGTCTAGAAAGATCTAAGCTTGGGAGTGAACTTTGCACATAAGAAGCATCGGCAAGGGACATGCTCATTGAACTTCAAGGGACATATATTCATCCCACTTTCTGGGATCATCAATGGCGTTTTGAGGTAAGCAATAGCAATTCTATTGGAAAATGTAGAAACACCTGCAAATGCACGAGATACAATTATTTTATTTACATGAATCAAGCTGTCAAAGCCATCCACACATTATAAGTAAGCAGTAAATGTGACATATCTGTATGTGTATATTACATTGCTGTGTCAAATCAGCACCAATTAAGTACATAAAATAAATTAGCAGTTTAATTTTAACAGAACGAGACGATTTTCTGTTCTACATAATCAAATGTGTAAATACCTTCACAAAAAAAATTGTGTACAACTATATTCAAATAAAGAATTTGTTATGTAGTGGAAAAATAAATCCAATATGGGTTGGAATCCATAGTTTCATGATTCCACAAATATGAAACCCTAAACCCTAAACACTACACTAGCTATTAGTCTAATCACAATATGGAAAACACTAAACAGCCCCACAATCATATTTACTTTTCTGTTTGTTAATTACAGAGAGTCAAAAAGAATGAGGCTGGGTGGATGGAGACTTTCATCTCCTGTCTCTCTTTTTTTTTTTTTCAAAATAGTTTCATTTTTGTTAGTATTCAGGTCAACTCATCCTGGGTGCTTGAACCAAACCAGTTTCCAACAGAATTATATAAAGATACCCCTTTAACATGATCTATTCAATTTTTCTAACCCAATTCTCATTAGCAATTCTGCTCTACACCTCTGGCACAATATGCCAAATCTAGGTCCATCTCATGTTAATAACATTTCCTATCAAATACAATGTCATTTCTACACCCTGCAATTTCTATATCATACACTGCTCAAAAGTTTCTATAGGTCTAATAGCTCTAAACAATGACCTTTTCCACAATTAGAAATAAACTTCTTATCATACTAAGCACATGTAAATGGTTAATAGGTTAGTAAAGCAAAGCAAGAGCTATTCAGGTGCTGAGACAGTATGAATAATAGAACTGAACCATTATTTACTTAGGCTCAAAGGGTAGCAGTAAAGTAAATATCCATAGTAATGTAAACAAAAATAAAACAATTTAACTCAAAAAGTCAAAACCCATCTCCAAAGTAGTTTCAGAAAAAACATGCAACAGAACCATAAATAGAAAGAAATAAAGAAAGAGCAGGAGATACATACCATTACCAGGAGAGGAAGAGGAATTAGAGGAGAATTGAGAGACAAAAATGCCAGGATTATCACCAAAGAGAGTGCCTAAATAGAAAGAAGCCACCATTAATAACCATGCCGCCATTATCTTCTGCCCTGATTTCCAATCAAATGCCGACGTCAATCCATACCCTCCCATCTCTTTGTGGATCTACGCTGTAATCCACTTCCAAATCAGAGGGACTAGATTGTCACATGCAGATATCAGCAAGCAAGCAAGAAGAAAAGCATCACCTGAACCAGCTATGTATGTGATGTGATGTCCGTCCTCCGTCCGATTTTATTTTTGGATAATCATTGATATTTAGTTGTTTAATTACTGGACAGCTAGTTAATGATACTGCGGCTTTTGTCACGTGACAAGCACGTGATAACATTGCTGCTGCTAGGAAATCCCACACCTTCACTTAGCTTTACCAGAACATATAACAAAATCAGTGCTCTAAGTCACATCGTGGTCGTTAATTATATATTTATTATATAACTCTGTTCTAATAACTGATTTACTATATTTGATTTATTAATTGTTTAAACATTAATTAAAATATAAAGGCTCTGATAGCAATTTTTTTAGTATATTCTTTAATAGAATATTTTTATTTCAAATTATGGGATTTACAATGATAATCCATTTACTATAAAAATAAGACAATTGATCAAAGTGTGTTTTGATAATTAATAAAAACTAGGAACAAATATTAAATTAAGTTGGTTTTTATCTACCTGAATAAATTTGTTCTCATAATCAATTATTGATTTTTATTTATTATGAGATTTTTGAAAATTTACCTTAATGTATGTTTAAAATTATTTATTTTCAAATATTATTTTTTACTTTTTCTCATTTACAATCATACCATAATAATCATACAACTTAAAAATACTGTAATAATACTTTCATGAATTCATTTTGCATTAATAAATTATGAGGACTTTGATAATTATTTACTTAAATATAAAATAGTGACAAATATTAATTATTTTTCATACTAATAAGAATACCATTTTTGCTGCATTTTCAAAGTTAATATATATATATATATATATCTCAAGCATAGTCTCTAAAATGAAAAAAAAATAAAAATAAATTAAAGCATCATCTTCATTAGATAATTATCTGCTAATAAAGATTAATTTTTTAGACAAATTTAGTTTCTTATATCAATATTATCTATGATTTAAAAATCATTGTTTAAATAGAATTATTTCTATTTCATCAATATTTAATATTATCTATGATTTAAAAATCATTGTTTAAATAGAATTATTTCTATTTCATCAATATTTAATTTAAATAGAATTTGAAATTTTGAAGTGCTATAATAATTTTATAAGAAGCTTCATAAAAATATATAAAGATATCAAATCACTTTAAAAACAGTGCAAAATGGGGTCCAAATATTAGTTTGAGTTTTCATATCGTTTTGGAATATTAGATCAAAGTACAAACAAATCCCTCTATAGTCACAATATTGAATCAAACTAATTTTATTAGTACGAGAATATTATAACTTAATAGAGGTGTAATTACAAATTATTAGACAGTTATTTAGTGCAAGTGATAACGAAAGAGTGAGATACAGTTACAAAAAATTAGTACATGTCAAATCCAAGCTAGACAGTAAGAAAAAAAAGATAGATATAGTTTTTAAGAACTAGTACATATATTTATATAGTATTGGAATAAAATTAGAAATATACAAAAAAATGTTAAAAAAATATAATTTTAAAAAATCAGTGCGTGTATATATATATATATAGAGAGAGAGAGACCTCTCTAAATTATTATTGTATAAATCTATATATATATATATATATATATATTCAAGTTATTAATTATGTTATTTATTGTCGTGAGTTATAACAAATTTATATACATTTTTAAGAAAAAGATAATTGTAAAGCTTATTAGTATTTTCAACTAAAAATTAAATATAAGAGATATGAAAAGATTTATTATAGATTTAATTATTCATTTATTTCTCTACTTTACCTTTCAAATCCTACCCATATTATAACACATAAGGTATTATGAATTATACAGTTCGAAATTATAACAAATTAGAAAAAACAAACTATTTTAGATAAATTATTTTTTAAGGAACACTGATTCTGCTAATTAATATTTTTAGTAGTTTTTATTATTTTGTATTAATTATTAAATAGTAAAATATTAATTTATATATGTGGAACAGTCAATTCCTTAAAATTTTATTAAATTTTAGAGGTTATTAAGTATTAGGTAATAATTTAGAGAGGTTTTACTTTTTCTCTCTTTATGTGTGTATATATATAATATTTTTACAATATATAGATAATTATTATTATGTGAAGACAAATTTTTTTAAGATGATACCTATAAAAATTATTGTTACAATATCGAGTTTTTTTTTATTACTAGTTAAGTTAGACATATTTTTTTTATAACTACATAAAAGTTATTCATATCACTATACAAGGAGTGTTAAATATATTTTTATATTATTTTTTCTTTATTTTTTTATTATAATGATTTTTGACATAATTTAAAATATAATAAATAAAATAATTTTGAATATAAGAGTATTTTTATTTAATACTTAAATCCCTAATTTATCTTTTCTTAGTTTTATTTTTTCATTTGGTAATCTGTCATATAATTTTTTATTTTCATTAGTCTTTTTGTCAAAGATTTTGTCTTTTACTTTCATTTAAAAATTTTAGGTTTAAATTAATTAAATATAATTAAAAATTAATTTAATCTAGAAAAATGTAACTGATTGTACCATTACACTATAAATTGATCTAGTGATTAATTCAATCAAAATTTATTTTTTTATAAAGATAATTACAATATTTATTTTTTCAGTTATATTTATTGGTTTTAGTTAAGTTAAATTGGTTAAACTATTCAAACACATAAAATCAAAAAATAAAAAATTTTACCTAAAATTTGAAATTTATTGTTGGCTTTTATTATTAAAATTTGATGAAAGGAATAAGAAAAAATGAAAAATAAAATGAAAAAAAGACAAAATAGAGATTTAGATATTCAATAAATTTTCTCTTACAATTGAAAAATATAATAATAATGTTATTTAAGTTTATGTTTTCTATTATATTTTAAATTATCTCATATATCACTATAACACATAAAATTGTATATAGAGAAGTATTTAGCACTTCTCATCATGATAAAAAAATTTTATTGTATCAAGTTATATATTTTATTGAAAGATGTAGATGATATATGATTTTATTTTCTTGATTCTTTCTATTTTATCAACAAAAAAAGGAAATCCAATCTGTCTGATCCACTGGAAAAGAAAACAAAACAGTCTATCAAGCAGACTATAATTTATAAGACAAAGGTAGATGGGCTATGCAATGGGCAAGGCTTTACATAATAAACTAAGCATGATTGGGTTGTATTCAGAACCAAAGCCTTTGTCATTTATCCAAAACCAAAAACTTAAGCCCCACTCAACAGAAAAAGGCAACGTTGATCAAGCCTATGTGCCCAGCTGCACCAAAAAAAACAAAGATCAGATGTGACTTAGGTTTAATCCTACCAGTATATATTTTGAACTCTTGTCTTGTCTATATTGTAACATGAATCAAGAGTTCTAACACGTGTAACAGATGATGCGCGTAAGCTATTTATTTTTTTTCTTACTTCATTTTTTTATAAATGAATTTTTTATGTATTTTTATATGTTATATATAATTGTATTAATACAATATATAATTATATTATATTATTTAATTATATTATAATTATTATAATTCTATAATTTATATTATTATATAATTTTAATTATATTCATATATTTTTTTTATCATAAATATTATTATTAAATTATATAATTTATATTATTATATAATTTTTAATTATATTCATATTTTTTTTATCATAAATATTGTTATTACTTTAGATACATTACTTTTAATTGATGTACATTATTCAAAGTACATTTATATTGTATTGCAAGTGCATTTATTTAGGTACATTTGTGTTGTTCTACAAGTATATTAATTTGAAAACGCATATACATTAATTTAAAATTACCATATAACTTTTTGATATGAAAGTATATTAATATTATAAAAAAAAGTATATTGATTTTGTATTTTAAGTCTATTGATATTGTATTATAAGTACATTATTTCTTATTTTATGTATATTATTATTACTCTAAATACATTATTTTTTATTGAATGCACACTATTGTTGATCTATATATTTTTTTATTTTAGTGTTTATCTTAAGTTTTTAAGTTATCATATATTCATTTATTTTTAAAATTTAACTTATTTAATTTTTATATAAAAATAAATTTTTTTAAAAAAATTAAATTAAATTAAATAATAATGAAAAATCTGAATTTGAATAAGCTAAATATTGCATTAATTCATTTTAATTATAATGATAAAGAAAAAATCAATAAAATAAGAAAAGAGAAAAAAGAGATTTAGGTTGTATAAGAATTTGCATATTTTTGAAAAGGGAGACAAGTGTGCAATTATTTTTTTAAAAATGAAACGGTGTGTATTGAATTAAAGCTTATGGTATATCGTGACTGGTCCACGATACACGTATTTGGGTAGTGGACTGAAATAACAAAAGTTATCAAAATTTTTAAATATTTATATTGACAATTCATATTTTTTTAATAAATTGGAATCAATCAAATTAAATATTTAATCAATTCAATTAACAAAAAAAATATAAAAAATTTAACAATATAAGAAATTTCATATAAAAATAATTTAAAATTTTAATAATATAAAAATTATTCACAT
This sequence comes from Omphalea diandra, assembly GCA_949677035.1. Taxonomy (NCBI): domain Eukaryota; kingdom Viridiplantae; phylum Streptophyta; class Magnoliopsida; order Malpighiales; family Euphorbiaceae; genus Omphalea; species Omphalea diandra. Next base: position 45,164 of record CATIWR010259004.1, on the reverse strand, counting down.
TCATAATAATATATAATTAATTTTTTATATAATTAAAAATACAAAAGATAAAAATAATCAGTAAAAAGTGAAATTATAAAATTTCTTATTTTATATAAAAAAATTATGTTATTATTAAAATTTCATTATATTAATGTAATAGTACTTTTTCATTTAATTTTATATGTATTAATTTTTAATTAATTACTTAATACAAATAAATATTAAATTTATTTAACATTTATTATCATATTATATCAATTCATGTCTTAAATTCTTACCAATATTTTCCATATTAATTTTTTTCTGAATTTCCTGAAGTTAGCACGCGTGCGACTACAAAAACAGAGGGGCGTTGGAAAAGGGACACGTTTGCCTGCAAATTGAACACTGGTTTTGTCGGTCTTCTATGCAATGCATCCATTTTTTTTTTTTTTTTTTCTCTTCCATAGTATTTAAAGTGCTTTGAAGTTGTAAATCGAATCTCTAATTGGAGTATAACTAGCAAAATAATTGCCATGTAATCCATCTCTGGTGGAACAATGGAAGGCTAGGCTAGTTGGTGTTCAAATTTATCTTATTAGTAGTTTAATAAAATATAATTTATTTCACTTTACATAATTTTTTAAATTATTAAAAAGAATTAAATTATTTTTTTAATTTTATTCATGTTTAATGTTGAAAAAAATAAAGTTTATTGAAAATAAAGAGCGATTTATTATTTTTAATTTTTCTAAAAAAGGATAATATAATTTTTTTATATTTATAATTGTGTCTATTAAATACTATTCCTAATTTTTGTAATATTTCCTTAAACGACTAAATGAGTTAATTAATTAATTTTTAAATCAGCCAATTTGATTAATGCATGATTCAATTGATTTAAAAATCTAAAAATAAAATTGGAATATATTTATAATATAAAAAATAAAAAATAATTTTAAAAATTGCAGTGTAACTAATTGAATCAATCAATAGCTTGATTTTTTAATTTTGTTGATTTGATTAATTAATTTAATCCAATTTTTAAATTACAGTATTTTTAGCATCTAAATTGGTACGTTACTACAATATTCAATTCAATTGTCATATACTTTTTATGTCAACTTAATGAAAATAGAGTATGATAAATTCAACCTAAATTTTTTGCCAAAAAATAAATTTCATATTCTTAATACTCTTAAAATAGTTTAAAATGATTTTTAAAAAAATCCCTCTTAAGAACTTAAATATTTTAATATAAAAATCCAACCACTGATCTACTATTAAATTGCAAAAATATATAGTTTTACCAAAAATATTTTATTATTTTCGATATATCATTTTGAATTATCAAATAAATAATACATATAAAATAAATAATTAAATATTATATTTTTTTCATTACTCAAATATAAAACAATCAAAATGCATATCACTCATTATTACACTGAGGTCTAGTCACCGTAAACATCGGCCTTTTGCTTTTGCCCGTTTATTTGGCTTAGTTTCGGCAATCAGTTGGTTTTCATAAAATAAAACAAAAGCTTCTTATTCTCTTTCTCCTGAACTAGACATTCGACCTCTTTTTCTATTCTTTTATTGCTTTGACTCTGTTTCTAGTGTTCATATAGCAAGAGGAGGAAAAAGGAAAGCTCTTCTTTCTGTAACTATAGAAAAATATCTTTTTTTTTGTTTTGTGCCATGGAAAGAAAGAAGAAAGATCACGGAATTGCTTCAGCTAATGATAGTCCTGAACCTGACTCTAATGGCTTGCTGGTATGAAACCCTTTTCGTGTTTCTTCATTTTATTAAAAGGGTATGTCTTTCTTTTTTTTGGTTGTTTATGACTTTACTTCTTTAAACCCTTATGCTAGTAAAACCCCATGACTGGTAGGTCACTTTGGTGGGCCTTTATTGTCTTTGATCTTTTATTATCTTATGTTTTCTTCTTTCAAGTTTGGTTTTTTCCTTGCTGTAGTTTTTTTCCCCATCGTGTGACTTCTTACAATGCAGTGGTAGTGTTCTATTTGTGTTGTTCGATATGATAAATGGCTTCCACCAATGTAATTGAGTAATATGTTCTAAGATAAATTGAAAACACAAGCATAATCATTGTCAACTAAGGCTTTTTATTAGAAATTTGAATTGAAAGGGTTGGAGGCGACAGAAATGGATGAAGGTTAAGCCTTGAGAATGATTGGGTTAAAATGAGTTAGTTTGGGCTAACAATTGCTAAAAGGCTAAAATTAACTAATTAGGTAGCTAACTCCAAACTATTATATACCCTATGTATTTTATGTACTTTTTTCAATGTTGAATAGTCGGATCGGGCTGCTGATACCATATTAGAAATTTGAATTAAAAGGGTGGAGGTGACAGAAATGGTTGACTTGAAAGGATGGAGGTGAACAGAAATGGGTGAAGGTTAAGCATTGAGAATAATTGGGTTACAATGAGTTTAGATCAATAATTGCTAAAAAGTTAGAACTAACCAATTAAGTAGCTAACTCCAAACTATTATATACCATTTGTATTTTATGTATTTTTTTCAATGTGGGATAACTCTTAACACTTTTCACTTCTTTGTGGGGATATGATATAATATACGCTGGAGTTTTTATCCCGGGAAAAAAAAAAAGAAAAAAAATACCATCTTAATGGTCTGTGATATTTCAGTTTGGACATAGAAAATTAGCTTCTTGTGCTTTGGTTGGTGTCATTCTGTTATCTGATGACATGATTAGAACTAGACTTCAATTTTTTATGAAGTATGGGGCAGAAAGGTATTTTATATGATACTGTTTTTGATTAGATAATAAGGTGAATCTGATAATGAACAGACTAAGCAGGAACAGAACCAACCGAATGTTGCGTCTGCTACAAAGGGTATGGGAGCTAGTAGTCCTTCACATGACAATACACCGTCCCTCAATCAGCAATACCCTTCAATTCTTCAATCGCCATACACACATCAAAATAATGTGGAACAGCCTTCCTCAAGTTCAAAGCCTTGTGTCTCCTCCCAATCACCTCCATCGATTGCTGTAAGCCAATGGCATCAATCACCTCATCCGCCATTAAATCCTGCTAGCCATCAGGGCCACCCTTTACCTCACCTAGCCCAATTGATGACACCTAGTTGGCTAACTCATCATCCTGGTCACCTGCCTGTAGTGAATGTACCTGCTATTTGTCAGCCGTTTACTTCTCTTGGAACAATTAATGCTAGTTGGCAGGCTCCTGGTTTGACAGGAGGTACAACTTCATCAAAAAACCATTCTCAGGTTCCCAGTTTCAGTTACCAAAATGGTTATCCATATCCAGGCTTTCCAGGTAACATCTCTGATCATTTCCATCAATATACCATAGAATGCAGCAAAATTCTTTGGAACATTTCAATATCAAACTAATTTTATTGCTTGTTTCAGAATGCACAATGATTTTGACTTCATTCTCAACTATAGGCTGAGATTAGTTCAGTAGTTGGTCATTATACTTCTCATGTGTTACCAGATTCATTTTAATGCAGTAATTGTATGCCAGTAAAATCTCAATTGCATTTTGTTTGAGCCATATGAACTTTTAACTTTTCTTGTTGTCAGGTCCTTGGGATCCGTCAACTTGGTGGGGTCAAGTTCAACTATCACAGCCTCCTGCCACTTATACTTTCCCTGGAGCATATGGCTACTTCACTCTACAAGCTCCAGCTGTGCCTGATTGCTCAGCACCTCTTGAACAATCATCTCAAGAGGGGATTATTAGGCCACCGGCAAAACTTTCGCAAAAGCATCAACAAGTACGGGAAGCTCAAGTATGATTTTATGCTCTAAAACCCTCTCTCTGTCTCTCTCTTTTTTTTTTTTTTTCGGTTTTTCACTATGATGCTATTATCTTATGGGTATGGAAATAAACTTTTGAGCACATCCCATTTGCTCGAGCATGCAGTCAACAGAGAATGTTCACCTATGGACTGTAATTGGCCTGTTGCAATCAGAAATAGCTGATTACAAGAGCCGCATGACTAAGCTTGAATCAGAAGTTTCAACTCTGAAACAAGCTATCGAACAGCCCACTGCTTGTGTTACTGGCACTGCTGTATCTGTACAACCATCAAAGAGAGGGAGACCAAGGAGATTGGTTGCTTCAGATGATGCGTTACCTTCAACTGATGAATCTCAACCCAGTGCTCGAGGTAGGAAGCCCAAAGCAAACATTTTTGAGAAAGTTATCTTAAGCAAGGCAGAAAATAAAGTAAAGCCATCTAATCTGACTGCCATTGCCCAGCAAGAAGATGAAAAGGTCTCAAATGTGGTCATAAACAATAACAGTGATGTAGGAATTAACAGAAGCAAAGTGATGACTTCATTCCACAATCAAGTTCACCAAGAAATTTCTGGAGTGCAGAAGTGTAAAGTTGGTCCAAGTTCCTCGTTGGAAACACAGAATAATGATGGTAAGAATGGAGATATAAATGATGCCTTCGCTGTTTTGACCCAGCAAGCTAAAGGGATGGACCATAGAAGTGCTTTAGCTTCTTTTTTAGGAACAGGAAACAATGGAAGTCTGGGATGGCCTTATGTAATCACCTCTGAAACCAGCGGAAGAAATGTCTTGAATACAAGTTCTCAAGGTTTTTATAATAATGGTAGCGTTATCAGAGAAGGTGACAAGGTTGTTCCCGGATGGAGTTCTCTGAATGAAGAGAATGCTTCTGAGGAGCTTGAAGATGGCGTGGCAGCATCAGCCAAGTATGAAAATGATGAAGAAATGGAAGATGACGACAGCTCCGGAGGTGAAGAAATTGCCTGCTCAAAAGGTGAAAATCTGCCTCAGTTCCGTAACTGGTGACAAAATTTTCCTCACTTTCCCTTCAAAATATATTAAGGGGTTTCTCTGTGTTTACTATGATAGTGATTGACTGATAATAGTTGATGAACAATGGGGAATTCTGCTCAATGGGCCAACCATTTTGAAAGCAGGGTAAAGGTTTGCTCAAAATTTTGTAGGGGAGCAGGATTTTAGCTATGACATGCAACCACCAGTCTGCGTTTAAACTTCTCCCTATGGCATTATTTCTTTCTTACTGGCTTGGGACTCCTTTTGTTTGCTTTTAGTTCTTATATCCTGTATCCTTCTTGACCAGAAACTTCGGAGATGAGATGCAGCACATAAAGAACTAATCTATGTAGTATTTCAAACTTTGGCCTCCCTTTGCCTCTCCTCTCTTTCCCTTGCAATTGAACACGAGAAGTTTAAGAAAATAGCTTGATAGGCATGAATGGATGAACCTAATTAAGCAGACAGAAAATGGATTGCGTACAAAGATTGGTGGCAACAGACTAGTGGGAGGGAGGAACTGGGAAGGCTTTGTGTTTAGAAACTTTTCCTGTCTTGGTTTTTTTTTTTGGTCAACACGACCGCACTATATATATTATTATATTATAATTAATATAATTTTAAATATTTTAATAATTATTTTATTATTTTGAATCATTTTTATTTTTAATAAAATTATTATAAGTAATTAATAAATTACACATAATTTAAATTTTATATAATGATACCGTATCCTGCGGTTACTATAGAATTTATCATTATTTTCTCTGTTGTTTCTAGTTTTTTGGATCCTTCTATGATAATACAAGTCGAAAATTTCTTATATTTTGATTAACATGACTTATTATGTTAAAATAATTTTTATTTTTCATTTTCAAATAAATGTTGAGGTTTAAGTTTAGTATATAATTGTTGATTTTTGAAAATTTAAATCTAATTTTTCTAATAAAATCTCAACTATCCATTTGAAATACGAGATGAAAGATTATGTTAACATGATAGTTCATATTAAGTACTCTTTAGATATGGTGTTTAAGACAAATTCATTTGTCTAGGTAGCATGAAAATGAGAAACGCAAAAACAAATACGAAAAAATGATATTTTTTAAAAATATAGAAAACGAAACGTGGAAAAATTTGTAAATATAAAAAAATATGAAGACATTTATAAATATTTTTTTATATATAATAAATATTGAAGCAACTAATTGTGAGATCATACAAAAAATATAATATTAAGAAAATTATTTGAATCAATATTAATTATAAAATAAATAAATGAGATAATAATAATCAAATAAATATTAATTACCTATAAATTTCATAATTAAAATTAATAGTAGAAAAGAAACGTGAAATCGAAGTAAAAATGCATTCTATAATTTTTCAAAATTAAAGAAACTTGCCAAAAATGTTTTAAAAGAGTTTTGATGAATTTCCTTAAAAAAAAAAAAGTTTCTGAAACGTGAACGTTTTTCTCCAAGAATATGTCATTTGCCTTGAGTAGCGATGCTCAAGTACCATCTTTATCTCCAACGACGTAATATTTGAAAATGAGGCATAGTTTCTGGAGCTTCATATTTTTCCCAACTTGTGAAGTCTTCCCCCACACTTTAATTTAGTTGGGACTGGTATTTTCAATGCTCAAAATTGTTAGATGCTTCACATTTCTTCACTTATCATTCTCTTAATTTGGCAACGAGAACATGCATTTTAGATTTGAATTTTATAAAATTAAGGAAAAAAGAGAAACGAGAATTAATTTGAAAATTTTGATTGATTATATGATAATATATAGAGAATACTTGTAACACATTAAAGAGCGGACTCAGTGAAGCTTACATTTAAAATTAAGAGATGGCGGATTTGAATTCAAATCAAAACCAAATTAGCAAAAATAACAACCTTAGTCCAAGCCTAATTAACAAAAAAGAAGAAAGTATTTGTTATTAATATAATTATCATTTAATGTATAATTCTGGTAAATTTACCCAATTTTGCTTCTTTTAATGTTAATCTATTTATGCTTGACCCATGTTTTATCTTCTTGAACTTCACAAATATGCTATTCAACTTGAATCGAAGTTGTTCGCTATTGAACTAGGATGCATCGATGTTTTATGACTGAATCGAAGAATTGAATCAATCAAAATAAAAATTCAAGGGTTAATTAATTCAGTTAATTTTAAATTGATTTTTATAATTATTTTTAAATTTTTAGACTTTTAAATTTTATATAAATTTTAATGATATTATTCTAATTTATTTATTTTTAAAATTTAAATAAGATCAATTCAATTGATCAAATTGGAAATTAATTCGATTAAAAATTAATCTATAAACTAATTTTATGATCAGTTCAATTATAGAATTCAATTTTGTCATGTAAAATCATTTAAGGGATTATCTACTACGATCTTAACAATGACCAATATTTCAGAAGAATAAATTTTTGGAACTAAAGAATAATCAAAGAGAAAAATGTGCCTAATCTCTAATAGCAAGAATGAAAAACCATTGAACTTGCTAGGATTTCACACCATCTCCACTTTATAGTTGTTGAAGGTTTACGGTTCATTTTATGCTCTCATATTGACTTAAATGAGACCCCCAAATAAAAACTTATTGCCCACGGTGTTTTGTTGCAGTTTATATAAATTTTCAAATCAAACTGGAAAAATTTGATTTCCGCGTTTTAAATTAAATTAAATTAAATTGAAACAATATAATTTGGTCTGATTTTAAAATGACCTGAAATGAAAATTTTAAAATTTATTATATATATAATAACATATTTTCTAAAAATAAAAACAAAATGTTCGTATGAAGTTTTTTAAATTTCATGTAGCTTTTATTATAAACACAACAAAATTTAGGTAAGATAAATAAGGGATTGTATTTTTATAAAATGATTTAAGATTTGATTTTGGTGAATTTTTCTAGCAAACTAAAACAAACCAAACCAAATTGTTTTAGAGTTGTTTGATAAATTTTTAAACTGAACTGAAATTATTTTATTTTTAAGTCAAACTAAATCGTTAGTTTAGTTTCGTTTGATTTAATTTAGCAATTTAAATTGAAAAAAGAAAATTCTGAATCTTAATTGATCAGAGTTTTTTTGTTTTTTAATGAGATTTATTGAGCTAAATTAATATTGTAAGTTAATTCTCTCATTATAATAACTTTCATTAACTTAATAAAATCTCTTACCATAATAATAATAGATAGAAGAAATCGAACTTAATATCTGTTATCATAAAAATAGATTGTAGAAATTGAACTGAAATCTTCCTATCTTCACAAGAATAAAAAGACCAACTAGCAGCTTTAATATTCCCACTTTCATTTTCCATTCATCTAATTTCCTTCAACAAAAGCCATGTTTTAGGGAAAGAATCAAGGAAAATTGAGAAAACTTGTTACCGTAATCATGTGAAACAAAGAAGGTTTTAGTGAAAAGCAAGTACTTGCTAATTCGTGGTATTATTTCAGGAGCTAAATCCTCCTCTCTTTTTTTTTTTTTTTTTTTTTTTTTTTAAATAATTAATTTATTATTTATTTTAAATGGCTTAGACATTAGATAATGCAAATGTTAATCCACAATTATATATCTATCATTGAAATTTTAGTTAGAGGACTCCAATTAAAGACAATATAATTAATATTTAAATTTTTTTATTTTATATTCTTTCAAAATATAAAGGCATTGCTATTCATTATTTTTTGTAAAACTTAAATTATAAACATTAGTAATTAAGTAAAATTTTTTTTGATGTAATTTTACAAACAATAAGATTGTTATATTTATTCAAAATATAAAAAATATCTATATGTAAACAATTAGTGTTAGCGTTTCTTTAAAATAAATTAAATTTAAGTGAATTTATTAATATAAATTAAAATTAGATTACTATTAAAATTTAATAATAAATATAAATATATTAATTACATGTGAAATTAATGCATAAATTATATTTAAGGTAGCCAGTATATTTTTAATCAAAATAAAGACGAAAATTAAAGGAAAAATAATTTATCCAAAAAATAAAACTCATTGAGAAAAAAAAATGTAAATATTTTATATATATTGAGTATGATATTGATTAAAAATCTAAAAAATAAAAGACAACAATAAATAAATATTATTTTTGTCTTATACTTTGTTAAATTTAAATAAAATTATTAAAATTTCATCAACATAATTAATAAAGATTTACATAGTAATTTTTCCTCTTTTTGTTCCCTAATAGATGTCGTTTAAGATTTTTGCACATATATTAAAAATTATATTTAAGAGGTGTTATTATATATAAAAAACTATGTTACCTTCAATTAATTATTTTTATAGATTATTATACACTCTAAAAAAATAATTATTATGAAAGAGAGAAAAAGTAGAGTTGAAAAAAATTAATTAATGTTCATTGATAATTGTAAAACTTCAAATATTATGAAAAATTTCTCTTTAAAATAACAATTATTTTGAAACAAAGGGAGTAATTCATTATAAATAAAACCATAATATAATTATTTAACATGATGCTAAGGAAGGATAAAAAATAAAAATTTTGATAACTGCAAGTATAGTAAATACATTTAAGAACAAAAAATAGACTAAAATTAAAATTAAGATGTAAGAAAAAAGAAGTGATGCTCTAGTGTTATATTTATAAGTTTAAAATATAACAATAGCTCATCAATATTTGTCATATTAGAGATAAATCTCTATTAATTTTAATACTTTTTTTATTTGTTTTAAGAAAATAAAAATATCAATTATAAATAATATTTTATTTAAACTTGGTGGGGCTTCCTTTACATAAAATCCATTTCTGAACGGCAAAAAGAAATTCTCTCGATTCTTTAGAATTTGGTTCATCTTCTTCAATGCCTCAACAATAACCATCATTTTGGTCTATATTTTGAATTTTATGACAAATTGAAGAAAACTTTGGAGTAGAATTAAATTCTGGGATACCAAAAGTAAACACCAAAATTTTATTTTACATTATGTCACCAAATTTGTCATGGTCACAAACCCACCCAAATTCCTCAAGTCAAGCGACGTGGCAATTGCAAAGTTTGCCTTTATTATCCAAGTGCAATAATCTAGAAGCCATGAAACCAACAAAGGTATCCATGAGACTAAATTGGCCGAAGCTACATAACGCTTCTCATTAAATTAATACAGAGTTTCGCCATAATAATAAATAAATGAGCTCCAATTAGAAATGTCTTACTTTATGCATGAGAAAATTTCAATTAAATATGCATGAGAAAGTTTCAATTAAACTAAAGCTATGTTTATTAGATGGAAAATATTTTTAAAATTTTTAATGTTTAACACATTCGAAAAAATAACCAATATAAAATAATTTTTTGATTAATGGAAAACTAAACCATTTTTAAAGAAAATGATTTTCACTTTTTAAAAGGGAAAGTTATTTTCTGAATTTAATAAATATATATAAATAAAAAATAATATATATATATATATATATATATATTTACAAAAGAGAAAAATATTTTTCATAAAACAAATTAAATTTAAGTTTAATTGACTATAGAGTCACATATTCTACTTATAAATATAAATAAAGCATACTGTATAGTTGCATAGTGGGTTCAAGAGTTCCATTAGTTCCGGCAAGGGAGAACTTATGAATGCAAATTAAAAAAAAAAAAAATTGCAGTATATATTTAACGTCATTTTCAGAAAAAATTGCAGTATAAATTAAAAATTATAATTTATAAAATAATTTAATTTATAATTATATAATAATAATAATAATATTATTATTATTATTATTAATTATAATCATAAGTTATATAAATTTATATTTATATATTGGAATATAATCAAATATATGTTTCTATTTTGCTTATGTAGGCTAAAATAGAAGGTGAATCACTATCACTTACAAGCTCTTCGTTAAGCTTTACACAAAGGAAATAGAGCGAGAGTTAATTTTTCAATGTAATCATCTAAAAACTTTAATCTTTTTTCTATTATGTCTTAACTATTTTAACATTTGTATGATATTCTTTAATATTCATAGGATAATTTTAGGCGACAGAAAAACTAGCTGATCTAAAGCGGGGAGATGTTAATCAGTGTGAACTATAATACTGCAAAGCTAACAGTGAGGAAAATAATTAATTAATAAAATTCTTATGTCATTATAATTTTAATTAATATATTCATTATTATAAATAAAATATCAAAATACAAATAAAAAATATCTAGTACATAATTACTGATAGATTTACCTATAAAATTTTCTATTACTATTATTTACTGAGGGATTTACTGATGGAAAATGAAGGAAATAATTAAATATCAATAAAAGATATATTGTTGGAATTATTGACAAAATATTTATTTCTGAATAAAATACCAATGGAAATTAGCTGCTTTTTATACCTCAAATTATCAAGGGATATTTTAAATTATCTGTGATTTTTTTATCGGTAAATGTATCGATGATTAAATTTTCATTAAAAAATATTTACTCACTAGCCAACAAGTTCCAAACAGAGTTGTTGGCATTCTATCAATAATTTATAGTTAACGATGGATTTATATTTTTTATCAATATAATTTACAAGTGTTAATATAACTAGAAGTCTATATTTTTGATTTAGCTCTTCTTTCATACAATAATAAATGACATTATTTCTCTGTTGATGTTCACTTGTTGAGAGTACTAATTGATAAAGTCCTTAGAATACATATTATAGAAATTTGGTTATAAACGTGTTCATAATAATGAGACTAAATATTTATGTATTGATATACTTTTCTTAAATATCTCTACTCATAACTATATCAAGGAGGGATTTTGATATAGTAGATAAACTAGGATTTATTATGTCTTTTTAATTTGAAAATGGTTCTCATTGACCAATCATGTAATCATGTAGAGACATGATAAATTAGTACATGAACTCTTATAGTTGAGAAATTCGATTGATTCATAAAGAGAATCCTTATGAAGCAATTATTTGGCGTCAAAGAAATCTCTTATACAGGTTATGATAATACCTGAAATCATTATGTTAGCTTATATGCTAAGCTATATGCTTTGACACTAATAAGTGTGGCTTTACATCTAATTGTACGTGGAGTAATGTTTGGGTATATAACAAATCATATGAAGCTATATGATTGATAGATGATCTGTTCCTCTTTATAATAAGAGTATGTTGTAGCATAAATCCTTACACAAGGTATGATAGTGATTATCAAAAAAAAAAAAAAATTAAGTATATATTCACTATAGTTATGGACTTGAGTCTTAAGAACTAAATTAGATTAAAAATAGTTGACAATTTTTCATACTCTTGATCTATTAAAGAACAGTTTTGGTGATAGATTGTAATAACCTAGTACGCTAGATTACAATTAAGTCTCTTTTACTATTCTTGTTAATTATGAGTCATGATGCATTGCTAAATGACACTCATGATCTATATAAAAAATGAGTTGATGAATAATTTCGAATATGTTTAAGATGAGGCCTAATAAAAATTTAAATAAAAATCTTTCTGTGTCGGTACGATTCTAGCCAAACTTTAAAAATTATCAAAATAGACTAAAATTAGAAAATTGAGTACAATGTTAGACCAATTTGTATTTTGATCAAAATTAATAATAACGTAATAGATCAAAATCGTGAAATATATAAACATAAAAGACATTATAATTAAATTTTAATATTACAATCAAATTTCACTATCTTTTACTAATATTACACTCAATTTCATGATTTTGACAATTTTTTTAAATCAGAATAACACTAACACGCAAAGATTTGGATTTAGATTATCTTTAGAGCTTAAGATTATTAGTTTTATGTGTGGCCAACATAAATGACAATTTAATATGTCACACATATTAGGTAATTGAATGAATAATGTAAAAGAGAAATTTATCTCTAAAAGGAGTTTAAAACAGTTATTTTATTATAAATATAAATTTGAAGATTTTAATTAAAAGTTAATTAACATAATTGGACTTTAGAGATTAGCCTCAAAGGCCAAGCCTTGGCCAATTCACCCAAGTTTAGCCCAATGGCTTGGTCCATTCAGTTAAACAAGATTGGCCATATAGAGCAAGAAACCTTGTTTCTCGTTTGACAAATATATCCTTTCTGAAACATAATAATTATATTATAATAGGATATTAATGAGCATCTATGGTTACTAACATATTCCATAGCTTCCTTTTCTCTTTCACTTTATAGTTCTAAGAGTAAGAAAGCAAAGTATAATTCCTCTTTCTTTATCTTGTGGATTACCGTCAAAAGCTCTACACTTGAAATACCGAGCTAGGTAAAAAAAATAAGAAGTTTTTGTCTTCAGAGATACCTAAGAGACAAACTATTAAAGGTATTTTTTTTTCTCAATATGTATATATGTATGTAATGACCGACTAGTCCTGAGCTAATAGTCTGGAGTTTTTTTAGCCAAGACCTGCAAAATAAAAATGAGGTGAGAGAAGAGTCCAACTTTGTGTCAGATATCTACTCCAATGGTCAAGTTAGATTTACTGCTTGAGGTAAAAGCAAGTACATGAAATAGAATAAATGAGATACTTAATTGAGGGCTTCTTATAGAGGGAGTTTGAGATGGTGACTTTATGCAATAAGAAAAGGGATAAACTATTCTGGTTGAATTGAATGAAAATGAGCATCTTTTTCAAAATGGATACTTAGTGATGGATTAAAGAGTAATGTAGAATGAATCACAGCCGAGCTAACCTCAATATAAAGTGTTTAACTGCCTAACTTGGCATGTGAATGATCCATATTACTCATAATTTTTGTTACAAAATTTTCCTTTGGTAATTCAATGGTTTTTTTTTTATATATATATATAAAGGGTATACTCATTTTTTTGAAAAAAAAAATGTTTGGATGGTCATACTTCAATAAGTGAAATTCTTTGTTACTAACAAATAAAAAGAAGTAAATTTATTCAAATTCGAAATTATGATTAAATAATATTCAAAAAGGGAAAATGTAAATTGTAAGAAGTGGAATCATTAAATTCTAATTTCTTATAAAACTAACGTGGAAAATGTTAAATATTATATAAATCAAATGATATTCTTGATTTGATTCCATCAAAACTGAACATGTGCAATGTTATTTTTTTATAAAATTAAATTGAATTAATGTTTTATAGATTAAATTGAATCAAATTAAATTAATTTAATAAATGACTTTTATTTTAAAAAAAAAGAAGCCACTTATATAACATAAGCAACCACAAGAACCTTAATTGCCAAGTGCATTTAGGTCAAGGAAATTTTTTTCCTTTTGAGAACTAGGAAGGAGAACTTCAAGGTAATTTGTAAATATATATACCTTTATATAATACTCCTCGACTCTTTGTTTGGAATGATGTAAAACAAAAGCAAAGGAAAATAAAGATAGAAAATAAAAGAGCATTGTAATATTTTTTTATTTATGAATGAAAAGAAAATAAAGAAGGAAAGAAAATAATATTTAGTTTCTTCTTTTTATTTTCCTTCCCAAATAAAGAGAAAATATGATAATCAAAAAAGAATTATGATAAATTTACATTTTTGCCCTTGACACTTCTCTATTAGAGAAGGAAAATGAATTTATTTTTCTTCTTTTTGTTATCCAAACATGAGGAGAAAAATAATAAAATAAAAATAAAAATTACTTTTTCTCGTTTCTTCTTTGTTCAAATATGAAGAGAGAAAATAAATAAATAATAAAATTTATTTTTCTCTTTATTTCTTTCTTTTTAAAATAATTTCTCAAATGTAGGAGAATGATTTTTAGGTAATTTTATTGTTCACAAAGTAACTCATATTTTGAATTGCTGCCTTGAATAAATCGATAAATATTCATCAATCTCATTTAGTAGTAGAAACAATAAAGTGCAAACAAACAAGAAAACCCAAAGTGACCTTTCTTAATCAGCAATTTTACGATGATACTTAATAAAAAGCCGCTCATAACCTACACTAGGTATGCCATGTATTAAATGCCTCAGTTTCATGCGGCAAACAAATTGGACAAATCAAGTCAGCTCATCTTATTTTGAGATTTTAGATTTGTTGAATTACTCTTAATTATATTATTAAATAAATAAATTTTTATATTAATTTTAAATATTTTGATGATTTAAGTAGAATCATTTGAATTGACTTATAGAATTGATCAATATCAAATCAATTTAGATTAGATGAAATCAAGTCATTTTGAATGTAAGATTCATTTTTGTTTTATCTTTAAAAATTATTGATATATGAAAAATATGAATGAGACATTGATAAGTGATGTATTCCGTGTATCTATAATATTATCTTGCTTAAGGAAGTGTTTATTTTTTAATAAATTTATTACATAATTTTTACATTAATCGACTTTCTGTATTTATTTTAATAAATTTTTACATTTTTGTATAGATTTTTTTGTAGTTGTATCAAATAAATTAGAATATTCAAACAATATCATTATAGATAACAATGTTTCACTAAAATTACATTATATTAACACGTTAATCTTATATAGTTTATTCATTCACATCTTTATTTATTTTTTTGTACTCATAAAGAAAATCAATCATCCAAACATTGCACAACCAAGTATTTTCTGTATCAATAATATTATGAAACTTCCTTCTTGTCTCATAAATTTCTAATACAAAGAAGTATTTAACAATTTTGGAACTTAAATAAGAACTACTATATATATAAGTCAAGAACAACAACAGGGGAGGAAAATGGAAAAATGACTCTGTCAAAAGGACAATGACACGTGAGTTCTCAATTTCCAATCATTTGATTCTTCCTTACGGTAGCCAGTAAAGTAACCCATTTTCCACTCCTCAGACGTTCCTCTCATTTTGCACACCAGTCCAACCAAAGCTTCTCATTCTTTCCCTTTCTGTCTCTCTCCGTCTATCTTGAAATTCCAACCCATACGGATCTCAACTTCCCTTCAGATTTCTTCGCTTTACCCTCCACCACTACACCTCCTCCATACCCGTTCTTCAATTTCACACCTCTCTATCTTCATTTAATTATCTTTTTCTTCCTGCATGATATGTATCTCTCTTTCGTTTTCTCTTTAATTTTTTTTCTTTAACATTTCAGGAAAACAAGAATGGCTACGACGACAACAACAAGGCTATCTGCATGTTTCTCTTTTGCAGCCTATTCCAAAACCCTAATAGACCACCTCAAGTCCCTCAACATCCCTGTTCTTCCTGGCCTTACTGACCTTGAATTCACCGCCATTGAAGCTACCTACAGCTTCTCTTTCCCTCCTGACCTCCGTTCCATTCTTCAAGAAGGCCTGCCTGTCGGGCCCCACTTCCCTAACTGGCGCTCTTCTTCTCCTCAACAGCTCCAGCTCCTCCTCACCCTCCCTTTCTTGAATCTTTCCAAGAATATATCCCATAACAAGTTCTGGGTCGATTCTTGGGGCCATAAACCTGATCATACCAATGATGCATTGGATATGGCAAAAGGGTTCTTCGATAAAGCCCCGGTTCTTGTTCCCATATATGGCAACTGCTACGTTCCTTCTATCCCTAACTCCGCCGGCAACCCTGTGTTTTTCGTGGATGATAGTGAGGTTCGAGTCTTGAGTTTTGATCTCGCTAGGTTTTTTCAACAAGTTGAATTCTTGCAAATTGGTGTCCATTTTATTAGGCCGGTGGTGAATTTGCCGAGAAATGACAAGACTTCCATCAATGTGCCGGCGTGGGCAGCAAGGGAAGCGAGAAAGATTGAATTCTGGACGGAGGTGGCGGAGAGAGGAGGGAAAGTAGTTGCTCGTGATGACACATGCGGATGGTGGAGTAGTTGTGGCGCTTTGGAGTATTGGGAGCTTGGGAATTGTTTGGAGGAGGTGTTTTGGAAGTTGAGAGACGGAGGGTGGAGGGAAGAGGAAGTTCGGGAGATGATGATGATGGATGGCTGTGATGACGAGAAGGACTGTTACGGTGGGGCGAAGCTTGGTAAGGAGGATGTGATGTGGCACGTGAATGTTATGTCTCTTGTGTCATTGCGTGCGGGATGGAGCAGGGAAGACGTTGTGTACTCGCTTGATCTTCAAGATCAGGAGGATAGTTGTAGCGGCACGAATTCTTTAGATTTTCAACTTCCAAATAGCACCAGCTGTTCAAGACAGGATGATGATCATCACATGATCAGCATCAAGCGTTCGATGAATCTTAGACCCCTGGAGGTGTGATTGTCTCCGGGGCCCCACATTTCTGGGGTCCCACCAGTTTTGCCTCTTCCTTTTTTTTATCATTATTTTTCTTGCCATACTTGTTGACGGTGAACTTAATTCATTATTGATGACATGATTATACATTTACTTGAAAATTCCAAATCTTGGTAGATGAAGCATATGAAAAATGGGTGTAGATCTTGTTGATTCTATGTACACCACGAGTAGAGAGTTCTGCCCCCGGATTGTGGACCACGACCATATGAGATAAATTACTAAACACACCGACTCGGCCAACTGTATGGCGGTGGTGGATTATTGACTTTCGATCCTGCCTATCTATGCGAACAATTGCTGACTTCATTAACCCAAGTCCTAATCATCCCCGTAATTAAGTCGTAAAACGCGTTTTGATCAATCGTTAGATAATAACTTAATGGTTTATTGATAAAAAAAAATTATCACTCAAATTTTATGAAATAGCAGATGTTCATTAAAATTAGTCAAACTTGTATCGATACCACAAATTATCAAAATTTAGATTTATGAAGTGGTGATGGTTGATTCTATAGATTGTGTTGGTCAATTTGAGTCCTTAATTTTGATAATAGGTGATATTAATATATATTTAATCAATTTTAAGTAATATATATTATTTCATAATGTTTAGGTAATATTATGAAAAATAAAAAAGATTTGAGTTTTTTTTTAGACTTAAATTAATTGTATGGTGGGAAGATTAAATTTTAAACAGATTTGTTTAAGAAGAATTTTGTAATGAAATCAAGAACATATATCTTTCTTCTTCTTTTTTTTGTGAAAGCGATTTGCACTAATTTTTTATTTTTAATTGAGATTTTTATAGTTATATTCCCCTACAAAACAAGTTTATATAATTCCATAAACAAGTTTTTTATAGGCAGTTTCTATAAATAAGTTAGAAATCTCTTTTGGGAAGGCCAGTTTTAAGGATTTTTTTTCTAAGCCTTGGAAAGGCCCACTCTTCCTTCCCCTTTGTCCATGTATATAAGCATGGCTACTGTAATCTTAATTATTAACTTAAAAGATATAGTTAAATTCATTTTTTTTTTAAAAAAAATTAGTGGAAGGGATGTGAGAACCATTTTCTTGAAATGAGAGAAAATATCTGATCTGCAATTGTCTCTATGAAATTAAGTGTAAGTGTAAATTATTAGATGATTTTGGAACATATTTTCGACTAGCTCGAATATAAGGTTCATCCTCTATAACTAAAGGTATATCCTATAATTTTTTGAGTGCATAATAAAATAAAAATTCAAAATCATATGTTTGAAGTTCATCAATATTTGATAATAAGATTCCATGCATGGTCAAACATATATGTTCAAAGGAACTTGAGTTAATAGATGAATGTTAATTTAATGAATTTTTTTAAGAGTGTATAGTAATTATAGTTGAAAAATTTAATTACAAGTGTACAATATTGCTGATCAATAATATAGAGTGAGTAGAATATTAATTTCATGAAAATGAAAGTGAAACATCAAAATGCATAATGTTCAAAATTATCTAAAGTCAAAAGATAATTTTTATAATTAAAATAAAACTAAGAAATTAAACTAAATAAAAAAAAAATGAACAATGATAGTCACTTAGGTTTAAACTTGATTTAATGATAACTTATGATTGATTGATAATAAAATTAGTCTTGATTATAAACTAATAAATTTATTGAAGATCGTTTGTCATGAGTTATTTAATATATTTTTCTAAATTATATTAGATGTATTTTTATTTAATTTATGTCTATTTTTATAATCACAAAGAGTTTATAAGAAACTCTTCGAGTTCTATGGCTAATATTTTTAAGATTTTCAAGAATTGTGCTTATCTTAAGTCGCAATAATTTTATATTTAATAATTATTTAACTAGTATATATATCCACTTCCACTTCATCTCACACACACATGCCCATGCACATACACGTACTTTCGCGCATGCATGCAAGCACACACATATCATTTCACCTAAACATCTTGTAAGGTTATGATAGATTTTTATTTATATATATATCCCATTTGTGATTTACTATAGCTTTTTAAATTTATAATTGTACTTGTTAATGTGGAAGTCAATTTTTAAATTTCAAGTTATAAATTAATGTGTTTGACAATGAAAATTGGTTATATTATTTTTAGAACAATATAAAATTATTTATTTATTCCACGTGACATTAAAACTGAAATTACTACTTTTACCTGATTTGAAAAATTGAAACAATTCAATCTGGAGATTAGACATTTCAATTTGATACTGATTCTTCAAAAGATCAAGAACCAAACTTACTAAATAATTTGATGATTTTGAAATCTCCTTGATCCATACTCAACCCTATAATAAAATGTATAATTGCTAAATTACGCTTATTCCATCAGAAATGAAAATCCAAAATTATTACTCCAACTATAAAAAAAAAAAAAATTCATCATAAATACAAATCCAGGAGTAAAAGTCATGAAAATTTAAATGGTAAGAATCATGAAAACAAGTTTATATACTAGTTGAAGTCCCTCTTCAAATATCCTCTTCAAGCTTTCTCCTTCTATAATCTTTAGTCATTATTTTAATGTTCAAATCTTGAGATTTTAATTTGCATTTTCCTCACTTTTTTCTTTTTCAAAATGTCCATAATGCATATGGGCTAAAATATAAGGATTTAGAAATCGTAACAAGTATTTATATAGGCTGAATAAAATCATATTTGGAAGCAATAATGTGCACAACCTATAATTTGGGCCATGCATCTTTCTTAGGAGTCAATCTAATATTTGATATTGAGCGGCCTGCAATTCAAGCCATGTAACCTTTTTGCAATAAATTTCTACACTTATAGTGAATTACAAGAATGATATCTAGAGTTAAAAAAATTTAAATATTTTGATTCTTTTACATTTCTAATTTTGTCATCTACATATATATTCAGATTAAAATATTTTCTTACTCTATTTGCTATCAGCATTTGAACATGCTTCAATATTTTCAAAACTTATCTTTATTCATGTATTCAAATGATTCAAAGTCTTTTGCATGATGATTCAAACGTATGTATCTTAGTAATCTAAAAAATGACATGTCCAAATTTATTTTGTACAATTTAAAATATCTCTCAAAAATAATCTAATCTATAATACTATCTCAATTGAAGTTGATTTTAGATCCTCTTCATATATTACTTTTTAATATTCATCTAAATCTATCAAATGGACCAAGGTGTATATCTATTTTTAATTGATTAAGAGTTTGATGATGTGATATTTTATTTTATGATACTAGAAATTAGAGTTGAAATCTTAATATAACCTCATTTATTTTAAATATTTTCAATGTTGCCAAAGAAAAAAAGACATTCAGTTTGTGCAATAGACCTATCACCATTTTGCCATATGGTTAGCTAATTAGAATGTTGACAATTCTTTAACACTTTAAATTGTTTCAAAGATTAATCATTAGGATTTACCATCTTGCATTAGAAAAATATTATATATTACTTATCAAATTATTAATTGAATCTAATAATAAAAAATAATATAAATAAATGTGAATTTCTCTTATGGTCAAGAAAATGATTCCATGTAGAAAATTTTCATACCTAGATAGAAATATAAATTAATGAACATAATGAATAAATTAACAGATAGAATAGGTCAATTTTCAAAACTGATGCATGAAAATATTGTCTCATCTTCTCACCATCTGTTTGGCCTTGTCATCATCAACCAACATTTGATTAATAATAGAAAGCTTTGAAATATTAAATATGTACGTGGGATAAACTTTCTATTATTTATGTGGATTTGTGACATCTAGAACTAGAAGTCCATAGTTGTCAAAAGTTTGTATTTTGACTACTTTATGAAGCTGCAAACTACTCAATTTCCTCCAGATATCTAACTATAATTAAAATTTATTATATTATGGTTAAAGCATATAAAGCATATAATTGCTAATATTAAGTTTATTCCATCATAAATCAAAGTCCAAAATTATTACTCCTACTAGAAAAAAAATCGTCATAAATACAAATCCAGGAGTAAAAATCATTAAAACAAGTTTAAATACAAGTTGAAGTCGCTCTTCAAATATCATAGTGAAGTTTTCTCGTTCTATAATCTTTAGTTATTATTTTAAGATTCAAATCTTGAGATTTTGATTTGTAATTTCCTCACTTTTTTCTTTTTGAAAAGGTCCGTAATGCAGCTGGGTTAAAAAGTAAGGATTTAGAAATCCTATGAAGTATTTATATAGGCTGAATAAAATCATATTAGGAAGTAATGATAATTAGGTAGCGAACAATGCACAACTTAGAACTTGATCTAATATCTAATATTGCACGATGTACAATATAGGATATGCAACTTTTTTACAATAAATTTTTGCACTTATAGTGACTTAAAAGAGTGATATCTAAAGTTAAAAATTTGTAAATATATTGATTCTTTATGTACTTGTAATTTTCTCATATGCATATAGATTCAAATTAAGATATTTTCTTACTCTATTTGCTATTAAAATATCTCTAAAAAATAATCTAATTTATAATTCTCTCTCAATTGAAGTTGATTTTAGATCCTCTTCATATATTACTTTTTAATTTTCATTTAAATCTATCAAATGGACTAAGGTGCATATCTATTTTTAATTGATTAAGAGTTCAATGATCTAATATCTTATTCTATAATACTAGAAATTAGAGTTGAAATCTTAATATAACCTCATTTATTTAAAATATTTTCAATGCTGTTTTCAGATTAGACTTATTCAGTTTATGCAATAGACCTATCACCATTCTGCTATGCGATGATTATAGAACATATTAGCTAATCAGAGTGTTCACCAAATATGATTTTTTTAACACTTTAAATTGTTTAAAAATAATAATTATCAAGATTTGACATCTTGCATTAGAAAAAATTTATATTATCGATCAAATTATTAACCCAATCTAATAATAAAAATAATATAAATAAATGTGAATTTCTCTTATGGTCAAGAAAATGATTCTATGCACAAAAGCTTCATGACTAGATAAAAATATAAATTAATCAACATAATGAATAAATTAACAGATGGAATAGATCAATTGTCAAAACTGACCCATGAAAATATTGCCTCATCTTCTCACCATCAGTTTGGCCTTGTCATCATCAGCCAACATTTGATTAACAATGGAAGGCTTTGAAATATCAAATACATATGCAAGATCTACTTTCTATGATTTATATGGATTTGTGACATCTAGAACTACAAGTTCATAGAGGTCAAAAGTCTCTATTTTGACTCCTTTAGGAAACTTCAAACTGCTCAATTTCCACCAAATTTTGGACTTGGCAATAGAAGGATGACATGGTGTTGCAAACATTGGCTTTGATTGGACCATTATGAATGAGACTTCCCTTCTTGCAACTTTCAGTTTAGCATGCCTTTACACTTTTTTGCCTTCTCATTTTTATTTTTCCTTTGTTTTTCATCAATTTCCACTGCCACTTTTTGTAGAATTAAGAAAACTGTAACGTCTTCTCTAAACAATACAAATTCTCAGTTTTCCTGATTATCTCTTTCATGAGTAGAGCATTTGATTTACTACTCCCCTCATCATTCATGAATGGAGTAATTAATGCCCCCTTCAGTAAATGCACAACTACCACTAGCTGGAAGACTAAATAGCTAAACTAGGAATTGGAAGATCACTCAGTAATAAATGAGAGTAAAGAAAAACAACTTACTTTTTAAAATGAATCAGTTGCCCAAACTTGCTGAGGTTAACAACACAGAGCACATTAGTCTATTGACTCTCCCAGAGTAGAAGACGTTCAATTAGATTCAAATATCTATTAAATTATATCAATCCAATGGATAAAATTGAAAATCGATTTACTATATTGGCAACTGAGCCAATTGTTGAAAATCACTACACCACTAAAATATTTTTGGATTAAGGGCTAATTTGACTCTTGAACTTTTTCAAATAGATCTTTTAAGTCCAAATTAACTATTTAGGCTAATTTAACCTCTTATCTTAAACAATTAGTTCAATGAAGCCCTATTTTTACCATCCAAGAGAATGTGTTTCACCATCCAAGAGAACGCGAAAGACACGCGAAGTGTTTAGCTTATGAAATAATATATTATTATTTTTTTATGTATACAGAGTTGAAGAATTCTGTTAAAAAAGGAAATGAATATAAAGAAAGACTTTTTTACATAGATGAAAAACTCTTCATTGTAAACCTTTGTCAGCACTCGGCATTGACGAGTTTTACAATCTCCTTCCCCTCTTACTAAAACAAAGGAGTCTTGAAAGTTTGAGTGAGAATTTACTTCTTCATTTTTAAGTCTGGGAAAGAACAATTCAAACAGTGCTCTCCAAACAAAACTAACCCAATAATGAAGAAAATTTCAAGCTTAAAAATAATTTTAATCAAAGAAAACCAGGAAAATTTGATCTTGATCTTATCGAAGATGCTGGTATGCTTTAAGGTGTGAGAAACTTATCTTTCGGTTTCACACAAATAATCACTCAGTTTTCTCTCTGTTTTTGAAGAACACAACAGAATACAGAACATACCAATTACTCATTTTATCTTTCAATTTTTGTCACCAATCACTAAAAAACTGTAAATGGCTGCAGATTTCTATACCGAACGCCAACCCTCATCTTTAGCCTCAGATTATATGCTTAAGCAACCATAAAAATCATAACTGTCTTTGAAAATTTATACCCAAGTAATTCACGGCCGAAAACATCAAGAACCTCAAATCATCTGAAAGAATTCTGCATTTGTTTCCTCTTTTTTTTTCCTTCAGTACTGACCTAAATATTCTTGATAGTAACATCTTCCATGTCTCATCTTCTACCATAAATGGAAGCCATGCCAAATTTATGAACATCTTCTACTTGTCATTGCATATGTGACGAAACATCGTGGATCAATTGGTCGAGAAGGGGCTTTCTTATTGCGGAGTGGGATGGTTGAAACTACCCGGATGCCCTCTACTCGGGCCGTCGCTTGTCAATTAGAAGTAGTTTGAATGACTTAAGATTATGTTTCTAAAATTTTTGAAAAGTTCATGACTTTGTTAGAGATAATATGAAAGAAACTTAAAACCCTAATGTGATAAAAAAAAAAAAATCTCTGCTTTTTCAGTAATTAGATGGTAGTTTTGTAATTGAATTTCTCAATTCTGATTTTTGTTTTGACAAAATGTTTGAAGAGTCATTACTTTAGTCTCTAGAATAGGATATTGAGAAATTTAGAACCCTTGATGTGAATAAAAATTTCTTACTTTTTGAGCTATGTTACATGCATAAATTTTACATATTCCAATAAATATATAATTTTATGCTTGCAGGCAATGGATCTAATTAGCCAGCTTTCAGACGAACTTCTTTCTACCATCATCTCATATTTAAAATTGAGGGATTCTGTCACAACCACTTTATCACATAGGTGGAAACATGTTTGCTCATCTCTATCCCTGCTTCAATTTGATTGGAATAATATGCTTGCAACGGATGTTAACTGTGAACTTTGGGAGGAATTTGAAAAGCCTTGTAACTTGTACAGGGAGGAATTTGTACAAGTAGTTAATCAGTTTCTACTATCGTATCGGGGCACGAAAATATCCACATTTGGTGTCTGTTTCTGTCTCGGCTCTGAATGTTCAGATGTCATTAATCAATGGGTTGGATTTGCCATTGGCAAAGGTACTAAAAAAATCGTTGCCGTTCAGTTGAAATTACTTTCAAAAATAACTTGCAAACTAAAATTATGAAATCTACAGAAAATAAAGGCATTAGTACTTATATAAATACATTTTAAAATTTATTTAGGAGGGCCTTCATCAAAATCTAACTAAGATTTTCCTATGATAATATTAAAAGAGATATTGTTAAAGAAGATAAAGCAAAGAGACTAAAACTTTATTTTTATGTTTACGCAAATATTTATTGTTATAAAGGACAAGTATTATCTTGAAATCTATTACAATAGTGAAAAATGGACAGCAAAATAAAAAATATATATATAGTCTTCAAAATCTTATATAAATTGCTCGATGTTATTGGAGTGGATCTTATAGGGGGAAAAAAAGCAAATTCCACTATTTATATGTTTATATAGGCAAATAACACTACTTGCATAATGTCACTAACAAGTTTTTTTAAAAATTTTTTGAGAAAAAATAAAATTGTATGTCGACCTCCAGCCTTTGATAACTCTAGTTATCTTCTTTATAATTTTTATTATTTATATTTCTTTTAAACATTTTATATTTGTAGTTTAGATAATACTTTTTTATTATTATTATCTAACATTTTATTGCAAAGCATATAATAAATCTAATCAAAATAAACCAAAAAAAGTAAATTATTGAAACAATTTTAAAATCCATTATGAGCACCCTAAAGAAATAGTCTTACATGCATCAAGAAGTAAATTCATCTTATATTTTTATTAAATCCATGAGACGCACAAATATTCAACTGGTATAAGTATGCCTTTTTTTTTTTTTTTTTTAAATTTCCACCTTTTTTGGTATAGTGTTAAAATTTGAGTATTTTCAATAAAGAGACAAAAATCGACATAAAAATTGTTTAGAAAAGAAGAGAAAAAGAAAGATACAGATTTCATTTTAATCTATATTTCAAAAATTTTTGTAGTGATTATTATTTATGAATCATGCATGCTCATTAGTCATTTCTTCAGTCATGTTTAAGTTGATAAAAAAAAAAAAATACTAGAATGATGTATAAACAATGTTGGCCCCAGGCATTAGGAAGGGGATTGAATTAGTGTATACAAATTAAAACAAAAATGTATGAAGGAAAATGAGTAGAAGAAAAACACAAAATTTATAATGATTCAGGTATAATCAACCATACGTCCACTCCCAAATTCTCAACAATTGGGTGTTTCACTATCTTCAAATGATGTTTCTAAGCTCACACCTAACTTTTATATTTGTGTTTTCAAGGCTCACACGACAACCTTTTACACTTGTGTTTTTGAAGCTCACTTAACTTTTACCTTCATTCACGGTCGCGATTTTCCAATTTTTCATACAGGAGCCTAAAAATTAGGCGAAAATCCCCGTTTGTGTCTAACAGTTAGTCCACATGTCATCTTCTCATTGGTTCACCAAGAAAATATAGTCGTTGTCATTCACTTATTTACAAAAGTAGCAGTCACGATTTTTCTTGCACGGGCCGCGACTTAAGATGCAAATTCGTCTGTCAAAATGTTTATCTTCTTCTTCATGATTCGTTGTTGCTACCCACAAGTTGTCATCGCAATTTTTATCTTCCAATGGTCATCTGAGACACTTTTCATGTTGTGGTTGTGGAATTGATTCCATTTTGAGTTACTTTGAAATTTGTGGTTGCAACTGAGGTGTGACACACACCGTGAATTTGTCTGTGACTTTGGTTCTCCTATCTTTGGATGGGTCACGACAGAGAAGTGGCCCACGAATTTATCTGTCCAATTTTTCAACCTGTCTTAGTCTAGTTCGTAGTCACGATTTATGAAGTTGCTGTGCGAATTAGGAGACACTTTGCTTTCTTTAGAGGTTATGAAATTCATCCAACTTCCAATTTAGAGACTAACTAAAAAACTGCAAAACAACACCTAATTGAAACATTAGAATTGATCAATCTTTTTTGTCAAGATCAAAAGAGATTCAAGACTTGGGATTAACCATTCTAGTCTAACAAATAGCATAGACTATCGTTAGATTCAAATTGATTCTTTATCTTTCATTTGGTTGATATTAAAATTTATTGAAAGAAATATTTAGCATTAATAGATTATTCAACTTCTTTTAAACTTGTCTCGAAGATTATGTGCTAGCTTATCCTAATTTTGACATTGTGTACGATTTTGTGATAGAAATTTATTTGTAATAAAAATATATTAAATAAATATTATATAAATTAATAGCAATACTCTTTCAAAATCAACAAAAATATCACAATTATATTATTAGTACACTTATTATGATTATTTTTTTAAAACATTAAACTTCAATAACTATTAGCAATTTTAAATTTTGATTTATTTTTTAGTATATAAACATTACTATTAATTTTTAGTATCACTTCAATCATATCTTTAAATAATATAACCAAGTAAAATTTTTCTAATTCTAAATGTTTTCACATTTATTTAGCACATAGCAATTGAAAGAATAAAATATTTTCATTAGTGATCCTTTTAAAAAATAAAATTAATTAATTGAATTTTTTGCAATAAATAAAAAACTGACTGAAGTAAAATTTAATAATAATAATATGATAATTTGAGTGGAATCAGTATATAAGTTATATTTAACTACAATCAATATTTTTTATTAAATTGGAATTTTTTAAAATAAATAAGTTTGAAAATAAAACTTATGAAACACAGGAAAAACACAAGTTTAGGTGTATTGAGGTGATTTGGATAAAAAAATATAAAAGGAAAAGAGTGCAACAATGAATATTATATTTGTGTTGTACTTTATTATATTTTGCTTATATTTGATGAAAACCTTTAAATTTTATTTAAAAATTAATAGAGGTTATTATATACACTACAAAAAAATATATATATATATATATAGCGACAGACAAAATTTAGTGCTAAAGCAAGAAAATTCATTATGAAAAAACATCAGCAATGGACCCATGTTTCTTACTAAACTGATCTTTGTAAATGCTTTAGTGACAGATTTTTATTGTCGGCTGCTAAATTAGTTATGACTTTTTATTTCTATTGATAAATAGATTTGTCACTAAATTAGGCGCAAGAGTATCTTAAATAATAGTAGACTTTCATCTTTTGCAATGGATTAGTGATGGATAGTTCATCAAATTAGCAATTGATAGTCCTTGGTAACTTTAGCTGTAGCAGAAAATTCATCGCTAAATTATTATTTTTTAAAAAATATAAACTTCATCACTAATCCGTTGTTAAATTTTTATTTTCTTTTTAAAAATATTTTTATTTAAATTAATAATTTAATTTTTATTTTTACATTAATGTCCAGTTAATTTTATCAATAATAATAAAATAAAGAAAGAGGAAGAATAATGATAATAATAATAAGAAGAAAAAAATAAAAGAAAGATGAAGGAAAAATAAAGAGAGAGGAAGAAAGAAATAATGACAGAGAGAGAATAAAATAAAGGGAGAGAAGAAAAATAATAATAGAGAAAATAAACAATGAAAAAGAAAATAAAAAAGAGAAAAAAATAAAAATGAAAGAATGATAAAGAAAATAAAAAGAGAAGAAAAATTTAAAATGACAAATGATCAAATAAGAAAAAAAACATGATAAAGAAAAGAAAAATAAGAAGAAAGTAAATGACAAATAAAAAACTAATAAAGATAAGAAAAAGAAAGAATGATAGAGAAGAAAAATTATATTATTATTTATGATAGAAAACAAACATTAAAAGAGAGAGTAAGAAAGAAAAGATTTTGAGAGAGAGATGAAAAAAATGATAGAGTTATATATATATATATATAAAGTGATTTTTTCCTTTTAGTCTCTCATTTTGTTATTGGCTTTTTATGGTTAATAATAGTCCAATTTTTATTTTTTTATTTTTTCTTTAATTTTTTAATGAATTCTCTTTTCTTTTAGATCTATTAATTTTTTAGATATGTTAGACATAGAGTTATGTTATTTTCTTTTCAGTAGATTTTTATTTTTTTTTCCTTAGATATACCATTAATGGTAGATTTTGAATTTTTTTGTACTTTATTATGGATCTTTTAGCATTGTGTTTATATTTTCAATTTAAAAGTTTCATTTTGATTATGTGGTTCTTTAGATTTATAATCAAAAGATAGTTCAAGAAGTGCATGTCTTAATACTTAGAACAAATCTACATTTGAAAATTATCAACTCAGACTTAAGAAAGAAAATATGTGTCAAAAAATGTAGTAAAAATTGGAGTGTACATACTATCGGTTGGCTTAGTTTAAGACTTCATAAATTCGATTTGATAGTTTAAAACGAGATGTCTATTATCTTTTTTTAAAAAAATATAAAGTTTTATTTATTAAATTTTACATTGTAAGATTTTATATCTATGTATTGTTTTATATTTTTAACTAATAAAATTATTTATTTCTTCTTGTTCTAAAATAATTAAAAGAACAATGAATGAAGTGGAAATTAAAATATAATTTCAATAACTATATGCATAATCAAACGGTTCAAAAATAAAAAGTAAAAAAAAAAAAGACATAAAAGAATAACTATAAGAAATAAAAAATAAAAAGTGGTTCGAAAATAAAAAAGTAAAAAAAAAGAAATAAGAAATAAGAAGTAAGAAGATATCGCACAATATTGTATAAACTTATTCTATTAATAGTAAATTTGTGTTATTTTAATTTAAAATGTGAAAATATTTAAAAAAAATACATAAATTTTACGAAAAGAATTCATGGATTGATTTATAGAATGATGGTTCAAAGAATCGAACTCAGGTGAGGTAGTTTAATTGTTTGTGCTTATGTTACGCCTCCTTAAAAGGAAAGTCTTGTAGTTAAGGAAACATGTTTTTTGATCTTGAAAAAGGTCCATTTTTGATTAATTAGAGGCCACGTTTTGCATGTGTAATATCTCATTTCTCTGACAAATATGATATGTTTCTATGTTTAGTTTTACTTGAAAAAATGCTTTAAAATAATTATAGCAACTTAATTGAGGTCATTTGTTGGTGCTATAGTTCGTATCTAATTTGTTGACGTTATTATTTTCTTACCAATTGATTGTAAGATTTCTCTCTCCATTAACCCATTCAGTCTGCTTTGCTTTTTTCTGTGCAGGTAACTTTGGTAGGCTACTCTGGATTTAACTCCCGTTTCTATTTAAATTACTAAAAGTCGAGTAAATTTTACGGATGCCAACTAAGATATTCTTTATTTGTGATTTTCCTAGCTATTTACCCAAGAATGACAAGATTCCCATAATTTCATGCTTACTGATAATATATGGAAGGTCCGAAGGTGACCAATCCAGTGCTGGAGTTGTTTGGATTTGAGAATAACCCAGCTACGGCCTCTAATCCCTATAAATCAAGGGGGGTACTTGTTAGATTTTCTTATCCTAGAATATCTAGTCTTCGCGTTTAGTTGTAGGAATTGTCATCATGGCTCATAAGAAGAGTCAGATGAATGGTATTCCTCGGCAAGTTTCCTTGTCGAAGCGCCGATCTGGCACTTTAAACAAGGCCTGTGAAGTTTGTACCTTATGTGCAGTTGAAACTGCGCTTGTTGTCTTCTCCCGTGATGACAATGCCTTCTCCACTTGCCATCCCTGCTTTGAAGCAATTATGAAGAAGCTGGCCAACCCAGAGGATCCAGATTCTGGCTTTGCTCAGCATATGGCAGAGCATGAGGCCAATATTCATGAGCTTAAGAAGCAGTATGCCCATGCACTTCAAGAACTGGAAACTGAAAAGAAGCGAGGAGAGGAACTCAAGCTGATGAGAAAGGCCCAGGGCATGCCATTGTGGGATAAACCAATTGAGGAACTCAATTTGAATGAACTGGAGGAATTGAGGGCCTTCTTGGAACAAGCTAAGAGAAATCTAGTGAAGCAACTTGAAAGACTTTCTTCTGTCCCAAGTTCTAATCCATCTGTGTCGACCGCTGCTTGTTCTGCTGAAGCCATTGATCCAGCTGTTGATAACCTAAAAGGAATCAGTGCTGATACTGACGGCCATGATGTTTGCCTTAAAGATCAACTTCCCTAAATCATTCTAGGAAGGGAAGAGTGTGGCTTAGTTACCTTGCTGTTACCTGTTAGTGTTCAGTGTTGTTATATGAGTGATTCTAGTCATCATCTCCTTTCACCGCTTGGATTTGCAGATGAAAATGTTGTAGAATTGGACATTTATAAATGTTCATTATGGATGAATAATAAATAAAGAAGCTGAGATTTCTTCGTTTTTGTGCGATTTGATCCAATGTTGGATTTCTCTTATAAAGAAATGCTTGTTAATTATGGGGCATGAAATCATGTGAACAAATTAGAACAATGATGGGCGGAAAAATTCATGCAAACCAGTGAATAAAATAGGTGTATTTTTATATATTTTCACATTTTAAGGGCCAAAATTAAAATAATAAATATAAAGTTAAAAATAATACAAATTTACTATAATAGAATAAGGTCATATAACATTGTGCTACATCTTTCTATTTTTTATGCATGTAGTCGTTGAAATTATGTTTTTATTTCTCCTTCTTTTGTTGTTGTTTTAATTATTTTAGCACTACTTGAATGTTTGAATTACTATAATTATAAATATTTTGGCATTAAATGATTTTAATTTATTATAAGTTAAATTCTACTTTGTAATAAATCTCTGTTAATTTTTTAAATAAATTTCAAGGCTTTCATTAAAATATAAGGAAAAAAATATAAAAGTAGAAGATAAATAAAATATTCACTGTTGTACTATTTTCCTTTGTTTTTGTATCCATATCATATTAATGCATGCAAAATGTATTTTCTTTGTTTTTTTATACAAGTTTATTTTTAGACATATTTATTTTAAAATTCTTTAATTTTAATAAAAAATATTGATTGCAATTAAACACAACATATAACCTGACTCCCCTCAAATGATTGTATTTGTATTATTGAATTTTAACATAGTCAATAATTTTCAATTTACAAAAAAACACTTAATTATTCTTTTAAAGGAACACTAATGCTAATATTTTATATTTTTAATTTTTACATGACAAATAAATATGAAAACGTTTATAATTTATAGAATTAGAAAAATTGTTATCTAGTTATATTATTTGAAAATATTATTAAAGTTTTACTGAAATTTAATGGTAGTGTCTATATATTGAAGGTAATATTAAATCAAAATTTAAAGTCTTGTTGAAGTTTAGTGTTCTAGTCTCTGTTTGGTTCTTGAAAAATATTTTTTTATTTTTCTTTGTTCATCTCATTCAAGAAAATTAGTTAATAAAAAATATTTTCTTGGTCAAAGGAAAAATTAAGTTTTTTTTTTTAGAAAAATAACTTTCTGCTTTGAAAAATAAAAGTCATTTTTCTAATTTTGACAAACTCATTCAAATAAAAAATAAATTATATAAAGACATATATTATTATCATTAGTCATTCTTGATTATTAATATTTATCATCAATCATCGTCGACTTACGGTAGTTGCAAATAGAGGTGACAAATGGGTGAGTTAGAGTGGGTATCAGTAGGGTCATAATGAGTAGGGTGATAAATAACTCTTTCATCCATTAATGATCCATTTAATATTATATGGACATCTATACTCACTTAATCTCATTTAACTTATACTCATCCATTTATTCAATTAAAATTTAAATTGTTTGAAAATAAATATTTTAACTGAATTAGAAGTTTTATTATAATTAAGCTACAATTAAATTTAATTTTAGTATAAAAGTAAAATATTAATTTTATTATCAAATGATTAGAATTACTAAAAGATTTTTTTAGAAATGAAAAAAATGATTTTATTTCATTATAAGAAATAATTACTTTTATACATTATAAAATAATTTAATAAATACATATATTTTAAATTTAAATTATTTCACACATGATTCATAAAAAATATTTTCAATAATATACTTATTTTTTATTGATGAAAAAATATTTATCAAATTATTAAAAATTTTATATTCTTATTGGATGGTTTTTTAAATAAATTATGAGAGGATATTTAGTTTAAAATCATAATTAAATTATATACAGAAATTTTAAATATAAATAGTAAATTTTTTGGAAAGTTCATAGCCTCCACATCATCATGAAGTTAAGCTCTTATTTTTATTAATAAAAATAAATAAATTTTATTAATAAAATAAATTTTTTATCACTTATATAAAGAATAATTTAGTATTCATTTTTAGTGACGTATGTATTTATTTCCACCATATAAAACTATACAAAAATTGTTAAAAGATAGAATAAGAAAAAAAATTGTTAAATAAATGGGTACCCTTATCCAACCCATATCCATCCATATATTAATATGATTAAGTGGGTAATAACTCGTTTAAAATATACATCACTCATTTACTACCCATACCCTTTTTTTAAAGAGTGGGTAAACGAGTAAAAGTGAACTTTTGTCATCCCTAGTTACAAGTGATAAGTGAAACTCATAAAAATTTTTATTTTTGATATATTTTTTATTATATCAAATAATAAATAATATAAATATAAAATATTTGTGGTTTAAATTATATAAAAACATGTATTTATTATTAATAATAAATATTGATTATCAAAATCCAACATCCATTATCATTGATCAACTATAGTTGCATATGATAAGTGAAACCTATAAAATTTTTTATTTTCAATGTATTTAAATAATATAAATATAAAATATTTGTGGCTTAAATCTTATTATAATTTTATAAATTAAAAGAAAATTAATATTTTTATAATATATTTAAAATATCGAAAAATATACTATTTAGAAAATATTTTTCTTAGATAAATTTTTTTCTGTGAAATAAATTAAAATAATAAGAAGTGTACTAATAATATAATTGTGATATTTTTATTGACTTTGCAAAAATATTATTATTAGTTTATAAAACATTATATATATATTATTACACTTAATTATAATTTTTGTCCCTCACTGATACAAACCATGATGTTTTGCTGGTCATGGGTGATTTTCAACGTTTACATATGGTTTTGTAAGATGGAAGAATGTTTTGGTGAGATGTGTACAGGTTGTGGCAGAGAATTAAAAGTTGGAACACCAAATAATTGGGCTGAAAATGGACTGGGCCTACGTTAGTCAGACTCAAATACCGATCACCAGTGCTTTCATTTCCAAAACTGACTATTAATAGTCCACTCAAACACACCCAGGATCATCATTTGAAAAATGGCGGCGGCGATGATGCGATCTGGTCTTCTTCGAAATGCTCTTCGCGGCGGCTCTAAGCCAACGCCTTCTGCTCTTCCTAAGAGGCGCTTCTCTTCCTCTGCTCATAACGACGATGCTTGTACATATCTCTCTTTGTTTCTCTGTGTTTTTTTTTTGTTAATATTAAATTTAGTTCGCTTCGATTTAATTCTTGGTCTGTTAGGAATCCGATTTGATTTAATCGTACAATGTTATTATGAGTTCAGTTTTTAATCTTTTCGGTTACGGTAAGCTCACTTACGTTAGGGTTTGATTCCTAGGGTTTTCCTTTCCTTTTGAAAATTATTGATTGAATTTGTCATTGGGCTGTTTGATTGATAAGAAACGTGGGAAATGAGGCGGAGATGGAAACTATCGGACTATTGTTATAAAGAACTAAAGTTTGAGTAGTATAATTTTAGTGTCATTTCAATGTGTTATTGATTTTTTTTCATTTCTTGCTGGATTAATTTTATTAGACGAGGCGGCAGAGGCAAGCAAATGGGAGAAGATAACATATTTGGCCATTGCTACATGCACTTTCTTAGCCATTTATAACCTATCAAAGGGTCATCCACACCATGAGGAGCCTCCTGTAAATTTTCCTTTCTAATTCATCTTAAAGTTTTACTGGTGTTGGATATGAGTTGTTTAGTTTCTCATGCGTTTACTATTTATATTGTGTGAACTGGCATGACTCTGTAGTTTAACTCTATTGTTGACATTTTGCATACTGAATAGAATGTCATCCCTTTTTTGTGGTTTTTGGGAAACTGATTGTTGTCTGGTTAATGTTGTGGATGTTCATGCAGCCATATCTGTATTTGCATACTCGCAATAAGGAGTTCCCATGGGGTATGTTTTCTATAAATAGTTATTCTTCTTGTTCTCTCCCCCCTCCTCCCTTCCCCAATATATATATATATATATATATGAAGAATAACTGTTCACTATTTTTTATTTGTATTGTATTGGCTTTTCACCACTTGGATAGAGCTTATTGTTGTTTATTCAGTTGTATACACTGTTCACTATTTTTGATTGTTTGTAACATGAATTACGTTATATGATTGGTAATTTTGCATTTTATATTTCTCCCCCAACTGATTTGGTCTACAAAGGTAAGAGAAGCATTATCAGGATGACTATGATATTTGAAAACTCTTTCAGCAATCAATCAACTCTGGATTTTTTGGTAATTTGAGTGGAGGCTTTGGACATGAGCTATATAGTGATTATTCCCGTGTGATGGTTCAAATATCACTGGGGTGTGTAGAATAGTTGATGAGGGCCTGTGGCAGCTGGAAAGATATGATGTTTATGCTGGCATGTAAAATATTGCCCAAAGTCAAGTAGTCTTGCTGTACATGAAGTAAACCTCAGGTGGCTGGGATCATTTTAGGGCTTCAATGGCACATAAAATACATATTAATGTTGCTTCTAGTCCAAGCTGAAACAATTTCTGTTCAATTGCTCCAAATGAATTTACTGGGTTGCCTGAATATTTCATGCTGTTCTGTGCTTTGAAACTTCTCATGTTGTTTCAAGTGGATAGTTATGGAGTCAGTGAACAAGTTTGGAAATGAAGATAATGTAATTACGAAGTATACATATTTTACATAATTTATCTGCTGGTTGGGATTCCAAGTGTTAGCATTGTCTTGCATGTAAGGGAAACATTCAACTTGATGTTTGATCTTGGCCCTTGGGTTCAGCTGAATCCAGACTCCAAAGCTAAATGTTCATGATATTAGTTGGATGTTCGGTTTAGCTGTTGCATGTTTGTTTCGCCCTGTTTTTAGTATTATATGATGTGAGGCCTTTCTAATTTCCCTAAATAATGTCTTGGTTTTTATGTTTGTTAATAGTATTAATTGTTGTTGCAATGTTTGTTCAAGTGTTAAATCTGAACAGGATGCTTGATTGGTTGCATCTGATATGTTATTTTACCCCTTTGATATGCAGGACCTGATGGTCTTTTTGAGAAGAAGCACCATTGAGTAATTGATGGCTCTTGCACGAAGATATCCGAAGTGCCTGCATTTGGTGCATTTTTCTTCTCATGTCTGTTGTGCTAGCATTTACATTTTCATTTCAAAACTGTGAATTTTGCGATTCTGCACTTGGCAAGTTGTGTAGCTCATGTCCTATAATTCTTTTATCTTTGTACTGCTTGCTGCTAAATAAGATCTGATGGATGATTTAAGATTTCTAGTTCTGAGTTTTCCTGCTTTAATGGTCCTATATTTTACTTGGATCTCTTCATCTTTGCAATTGAGGAAAGAGTTTGGAGAGGATGTTTTAGCTTATAGTGGTACTGTTTTCTGTTAGCCATATGGAATACCCTTGTGGTTCTTAGTGTTTAAGCCCCTATGAATGAATTAAACTCCAGTAAGTTATGAGGTTGATGTAATTAACTAAAGCATTTGTTTTAAGAAGACTTCTTTTTTAGCATACCTGAAAAGCTTGTTTTAAACCAGTTAAGGAGTTGTATTTCAAGGTACCTGAAAAACTTCGTTGGCGCGGTGTAGATTCGTGTCTACTTGGTGAAAGAATGGTGCCTTCATTGTCTCCTGCAGCCCCATAAAAGATTTAAAGAGCCTCAATTGCTTGTAATGCTGGCAGGATATAGGATTAGCTTGCCAACTTCTGAACTTCGGACAAGTTGCATATCATTTTAAAATTCAAATATAAATTGAGGCCGGGCTGAAGCTCTCTAGCCCTCCATTGTCTTCGATATCGCTCGCTTTCTTTTTTCTGGGTCAATCTACAAATCAAACTGTAGAGAATTATATAATTTTCGCTACATCCTTAATATTATGCATGGATGGAGGGTAATGTAAGAAGAAAAGAAAAGAATAAAAAGAAAAAAGTTAGTTATATTTGATTATTTAAATTTTTTAAGAAAAAAGAAGACTATAATAAGAATAATTCTTCTTCATCTCTTAGAGGGAGTGAAATTGATTATATCTCAACTTGACATAAAATTAATTATACCTCAATTTAGAGTGTAAAAAAATTTTAACGCATTGGAGAGAATTAAAATTTATATATATTGTTATTTTTATCTTTAGAAAACATAATTTAGCTTTATTATATTTAGCCCTTTATTCATTCAAACAAATGTAACATATATTCTCTTCATTTTTTTAATCAATATATATAAGCAAATAAAATAATAAAATAATTTTATCAAAATTTAAATTTATATATAGAATTAATTGTAATAAAGAATTATCCTTTATATATAAAATTAATTGTAATAAAGAATTATCCTTAAGTTATATTTTTAATCTTATATGACACAATTTTAAGAGAATTTATTAAATTTAAACGAAATAATTCTTAATGATCAATCAAACTAATAATATTAAGTATTTTATAATAAAAAATAAAATTAACAGATAATTATAAATAATATATACATATATAAGGTAATTATAATAAAATATTATTTAT
Source organism: Omphalea diandra (assembly GCA_949677035.1). Taxonomy (NCBI): domain Eukaryota; kingdom Viridiplantae; phylum Streptophyta; class Magnoliopsida; order Malpighiales; family Euphorbiaceae; genus Omphalea; species Omphalea diandra. The sequence continues at coordinate 7,715 of CATIWR010259004.1, read as the reverse complement.
TAATTTATATCTTTAATTTTGTGCAATATAATTTTAAGAGAAAATTTATTAAACTTGAATGAACATACTGCTTTTTGCTTATATATATATATATATATATATATATATATATATATATATATAATCAATAAAATTAATTTAAATATTTGCTTTTATTTAGAATTTTTTATTTTTTAGGTTTTTCTAATTTCTTATTTGGAAGTAGTTTAGAATTTTTGTTTTAGGATTTTGTAGTTTTCTATTCAGAATATCTTGACTTCCTATTTAATTTTTTTTAATTTTTTATTTAGAATTTTACTTTAAGTTTTTCTAATTTTCTATTCATAATATTTTTTTATATGGTATTGACTTCCTATTTATAATTTTTATTTTTTGGTTTTTTAATTTCTAATTTAGAAAATTTTTTAATTATGGTACTGAATTTTCTAGTTTTTTATTTAAAAATATATTTTTAATATGACAGTTTTCCATAATATAATATAAAATAACATGTAGTTGTATTATACATAATTTTTGACAAATGACAAGTAATGATTTAAAACTAATTGAGTTTAAAATTAATAATATACTAGTCGCAAACTCGTGCATTGTGTGGGATGATTATAATAATAAATATTAAATAAATTTCTTAAAATTTAATGTACATAGGTAGTTATTAATTCATACCTATAATTTTATATGGTATATTTTCAAGAGAAAATTTATTAAATTTGAATAAAGCAAGTCCTAATAATTAATTAAATAAATAATATTAAGTATTTGATAATCAAAATAAAATTATAAATGATACATACATATGTAAGATAATTATAATAAAAATTATCTATTTATTTATACTTTCAATTTTGTGTAATATGGTTTTAAGAAAAAATTTATTAAAATTAAATAAAATAATTTCCGACGATCTATTATACTACCGCTAACTTTTCTATACTTAGGGTTTTGAATAATCAATGAACTAAATTAAATCTTAATTTCTTGTTTAAAATTTTTGTTTTTTAAGTTTTTCTAATTTACTGTTTAGAAGTGGTTCACTATTTTTACTTTAGATTTTTCTAATTTTCTGTTTAAAATTTTTTTTATATGATTTTAATTTATTGTTTAACATTTTTACTTTTAAATTTTTTTAGTTTCCTATTTAGAACTTTTTTATATGGCAATTAATTTTTTTAATTTTTATTTAGAATTTTATATGGTAATTTTTATAACATAATATAAAATAATAACATGTGTTGCCTTATACACAATTGTTTAATAAATAACAATCAACAATTTAAAATTAATTCTTACAATGAAATTAATAATATATATTGATATTGATTAAATATTTATTTTTCTTAATTAACTAAAATAAAATATAGAAAAATTTTCACATAAAAAGAATTAAAAGTATTTAATAATATAGGAAATTCTTACACCTAAAAACAATTTATAAAGTTTAACAATATGAACAAATTTTTATATTCAAAATAATAAATATTTAATTTATTATGTGATAAAAATCAAAAAAATAAAAAGTTGATAAAAGAAAAAAGTGAAATTATGAATTTTTATTTTTTAAAAAATTATGTTATTATGAAAATTATTATGTTAGTTTAATTATAGTTTTTATTTTACTATTTTATTTTCTTAAAAGATTTAATTAAATAATAATTTTATAAAATAATAACATATTATAAAATAATAATAAATTTTGATTATTATTCATATATTCCATCCTATAAAGAAAAGCTTTCTTTCTTTTTTAACTTTTTTAAATTATTCACTTTTCTTTTAAAAAGTATCATTAATTTTTTAGTTTTCTTATATATTTTTATTTAATATATCTTATTATCAACAAATATGAGCTATAATTATTTCTCATTGTTGAAATAATAAGAACTATTCTATTTAATCCGAGGATATAATAGAAAACATTATAGTACAATTAAATGTTCCAACTATATTAAGTAGATTTTTCAATCTGTATGAAAATAAAAATAAGCCTATTTTTATGGGATAGAGGAGCATTAATTTTTAATCATTCTATTAATTTATTAATTATTTGATAAAAATAAATAAATAAATTCATTATTATAACCATACTATACAATATATGAATTCACTGGTAGTGACTATTTATTATGTAACAAACACAACACCTTCTCTGTTCTTTAAAATTGCCTTCTCATTCCTTTTCCTCTTCCCTCTTCTCCTCATTGTCATGCATAGTCTAAGTATCCTGCTCTTAACTACTGCTATCCTGTTACACCTTTCGTTAAAATTAAAAATAATTGGATAAAATTGAAATTCACGAAAACTTCAGGATTAATGAGTCCGAAAACGATGTTTCGATTTGCTTCTTTCCTACAGGAAACGGCCTAAAAAATGAGATTTACTTTTTCCTACGGAAGCAAAGTTGGTTACTGAATATAATAAACTCTATTTGCCTTGCTGACTAAGCATAGAGTTCAAATATCTATGTCAAAATTGATGATGAAGTTTGATAGGCTTCAAAAACATCTTAATCTTTTGTTGTAGCTAGGAGGGTTAACTCCAACAACTTTGAAAACTGCAGGTCAATATCAGAAAATAAAAATTACAGGAAAATCGGCCCTGTTCTAATTCAAAAACAAGAGGTTAGGGTGTCAAATTAAGGCTTACGTAGCAGAAGTTCCATTGCACTTTTCAAAGTCCATTTATGCTTGCTAGCCAAAACAGAGAACATGGTAAAAGGAAAGATGCCACTTTTCTTTCAATTGTCATTTGAACTAGTGAATTCTTCCCCTCTGTCCACTTATCCAGCCACAACCACAACCAATTTCATCAGGGACAAACTGCAAATCTAATTTATGTACCCCAACTAACTAAACAAAATGAGTAGGCAAATTATGAATATTTGATTACTATATATCAAAAACCTCAATTTTCTAACTCAAAGTGTCCAAATAAAGTAGAGAACAACATTAAACTATGATTGCGACAAAGCACAACAATAATCATAGAACCTTACAAATTTGGCCTGATTATCTCAGGGAGAAGAAAGAAAACAAAATCTTTATGGCATGAATATAAGGTTAAGTACACTAAAATTTAGTAGAAACTTCACTCAGCTGCTGCATCTCCACCATTAACCCCTTGGTTTCCCGTGTCTGGCAAAGTTCCCAAATCTGTACGAGCATCTTTTTCTTCCTGAGAAACTGAAGAATTTGAAGAACCAACTGAATCATTCTGCGATGAATTATTTGAGTCATTCTGATTGACACCAGCATTGCTATCAGTGTTTGAAGGTGCTTCTTTCTCTTCTTGGAATTTTGAAGATTCAGTTGAACCACCTTGCTCTTGCCTTGCATCTGTGTTGCCATTTGCATTGCCGTTGTCATTTGTGTTGCTTTCAACAACATTGTTTTGGACAGCATCACTGCTGTTAGAATCAACCAGTTCTTTTTGGATTGCTCCTGCATCGCCATTTGTGTTGCTACTATCTGTTTTGCTATCAACTGCATTGTTGTCCTGGTTCTGGCCAGTGGCACCACTGTTAGAATCAACCTGTTCTTTCTGGCTTGCCTGTGAATCACCATTGTCTTTGTTGTGAACTGCATTCTCGTCCTGATTCTGGCTAGCATTGTTATTGTCATTTGTGTTTGGGGACGTCTCAACTTGCTCCTTTGGGACAGCATCTTCATTGTTATTTGTATTTTTTGATGTGTCTTTCTCTTGGGAGTTCGAAGAATCAACATGCTCTCCATCTGCATTTTGATTTGTGTTTGAAGACAAGACAATTTCTTGATGTCCCTCTCCAGAATTACCATCAGACTTTTCACCCTGATTTCCATTGTCATTTTTGCCTACTGATGAAGGTTTATTGGTGTCAATAGTTTGTTCATTTGACACAGCAGACTCAGAACTTCTAGAATCTGTCGACTCTTGATGATTTGAATCTACATTCTCATGTGTTGTGGAAGGTGTTGCTCTTGAATCTGATTGTTGGCTGCCAGCACCTAAGTCAGATTTCTCTGTTTGCTCATGCACAACTTCATTTGTAGTCGATTCCTCTCCTTTTGACATTGTGTTACCTGGTGTTTCATTTTGATTCTGAGAAGATAATTCAATATTTTCTGAAGCAACTGGAGTGGAGTTGGAATCCATCTGCTGCTCACCTTTCCAATTTTTTACTGATGTGGACATATCATGGGAACCATCCTCTGACTCTTGCTTACTATTTTCATTGCTAACCTCTTCATCACTGATATTCACGTCTTTGTTCTTTTCCACTGTTTCATTTTCTATCACCTTTGGTACTTCTTCATTTTTATTGGCATCAACTACCTCAGTGATATTTGTTTTACCGTCAGGACCAAACTCATTCTTCTCTTTGTTCTCAACCTGTTCTGGCATATTAGTTTTCTCCAAACCACCCTGTTCTTCTCCAGGGGTTACATTCTGCGTTTCATGGACAACAGCACTGGAAGCATCATCTCCCTTGTAATGCTCTTCTCTTGCCTCCTTATTATGTCCATCATTTGAATCAGCCTCAATGCTTTCTTCCACAACCTCTTTAATCTCTGTTCCTCGACTCTCCTCTACACTTTGCTTCACTTCGCTAGTTTCTTGATTCTCTTGATTCGCATTATCTTGACTTTCTGTCTCCTTGTTTTCCTCTTGCTGCTTATCCTTATCACTGCTCTCCTTGCCATCATTTCCCTGATCATTATTCGCCTCCTTGCTATCTACATTCTCCTTATCCTCACCATCATTATTCCTCTTCTCCTCTTCAGTCTCCTTCTCTTCCCTAATATTGTCCTCGATCTCCTCCTTCTCAGCATCCTGACTAACATTATCTGTGCTATCTTCCCTCTCCCTTTCTTCACCAACATTCTCCTTCCTTTCTTCACCATCTACAGAATTCCCCCTTTGGTCAGATCCCTCTTCTGTTTTATCATGAAAATGATCATGAATCTCTCCATCTCCACTCTCAATTCCCACATTATTATCAGACTTACTTTCTTCTTCATTCTTGCTCTCCTCTTCGTCCTCCTTCTGCCTCTCATCGACCACAGGTTCCTCAACTTCAGGAAGACCCTTTCTACCAACTAGCTTTATAACATCATTCCCAGTTTTCACACTATCCTCGTACGCTGTTTTCTTGTCCTGAGAGTGCCTGATTTGATAAAGCAGCCAGATTCCAACACCAAGAAGAAGAATTATTTGCAGAGCATGCTTCACCTTAAAACCTTTGGATCTCTGACTCCTACGTGGAGATGACCGGAACATGATTTAAACCTCAGGAGCCAATTACTTTTCTTCCTAGAAGTAAAACCTGCCTAAAAGCTTATATCAATTATCAAGCACGCACTTAGGCTAAAGTAGTAATAAGTTAATTAAACATCAATGCATACAAAATTAGCAAAAGATTTATTTTTTCTATCCTTCCCCTGTTGTACATCATAATTAGATTTCCTAAGAAAGGCAAAACTAATCAAAACAACAGAAAGATAATAGTTTTGCACAAATAGCTAGCAATAATGAAACAAAAGACAATCTGATCTGCAGAGAAAAAGCATGAACATTAACAAAAGTTGATGAAATTTGTAACACAAAGCAGAGCAATAAACAACCACAATCAGTTAATCACCACCTATTTGTGGTTTCAAAACCAACGCACTTCACAAATTTGACAAAACAAATTGCATGATAAGAGATTAAACCAATTTCGACTAAATCATCAATGGAAAAAAAAAAAAAGGAACTAATTAGACAAGAAACTTTACCCGGAAAAAACAAAAAGAAACTTACCCAGAAAAACAAAGCCTCTAGATTGTGCAATTTCCCTTTTCTATTTGGAAAGGAAACAAATGCGTGTGTATATATATTGGAATAGCGATGGTTTTCTACCCAGATCCGATCTGATAAAGAAAATCAAAGGAAACAGACCAGTTTAAAACCACACCACACCACAATTTTCATTTCCCTTCATTATATATAGGCAACACGCACATATTAATTTATTGTTAATAAATGCTAGTAGCAGTACGTGTCTCTCATGCTCGTCCAAGGAAATTTAACACCTTAAACGCTGCCGTTTCACTGCTCACTACACCATCCCACGACACCACACGGACGTTAATTCTCAGCTTTTCTTCCGACGCCGTCTTGTTATGAAGTTATTCTTCGAATCAAAGATCAATTAGGCCCTAAATTTTTCAAAAAAGTCAATATTTGGAATTATTTAACCTTTTTATTTTTGAGAAAATTAAAAATCGTTGTTTATTATTTTAAATTAAAAAAATATTAAATAATTACAAATATGAAATTAAATTTTTTTCTAATTATAAAAAATAATTTTTTACTTTATGAAAAATGAAAAAATTTAATTTTCATCATTTTATTTGAGAATTGAATTTAATTATTTTTAAAATCTAAGTATGTGAGAAAAATTAACCCAAAATCCCAGCTTATATTTATTTGGGAGTTAAAAAGAGAAAAAAAGGAAAAAATTTAAAAGTAATATTTTAATAAAGTAGTATAATACTTTTTAATTCAAAAATTAATTTTACAGATAAAATGGTAAAAATAATTTCTTTCAATCTAAGTTGTAATATTATAATATAAAAATTTCATCTATTTACTGGTATTTTTTTCTTCATCTTTTTAAATAGGTGAAGTAAAAAAAATAAAATAATATTTATGTTGACCCCTTATTATTTTGATATGTCTAAATTTAATTTGGGATATTATCTCTAAATCATTTTCTTTTGAAAAAAATCTAAATTATTTGAAAATTACCCTTAAAAGATCCTTGTATATTAATGAATCAATGCATGAAAATCATATGATCAAATTAAAAGCATAATGGAAAAATATTAAATCACCTAAAAAGTTAAATAACCAACCATGTGTATTTTCACGCTTTATCATCATCATCTCTTTTATGCTCTATTTGAAAAAAAAAAAACACAAAAATGGCAGCGCTCAATTATAAAATATATATCCATATTTTCGAAATATTTTTCTTCAAGGACTTGAAGAAATTTAAAAATTTTTAGTCTTTTTCTTAAAATCTGTAAACATAAAAAAACACAAAGTTAATGTTGGAACCACTAAAACAAAGATAAAACAACCCAAAAATGAGCCATAGTTCTCCTATACAGAAGTGAAGACAAAAATACCATGAAAGACTATAATACCCCCTGCATAACAAATGAAATGGAAAAGGATGATGTAAGTACAAATAAGAGAAAAATAATCATAAGATGTATCAAAATCTTTATTTTTTATTTTTATATTTTTTTAGTGATAGGTTTGGAAATTAAATGCCCTCGTTAACCTTAACAATTACAAAATTATTCTAATTTTGTTACTGTTCATGCTACAATTCCAATTTCAATATGCCTTTTCTTATATTTATATAGATTTCCATCATCATATAACATTCAATATTTTTTTATAAAGGTGATTTTGGTAATTTATATTTTATAATTTTTTTATTTATTTTGAATTATGAGCATAATTTGAGATTTTAGATATGATAAATAATCTTTATAAATAGTTATAGTCATTTTAAGTACGTATTTTGAAGATATTTTAATAATTTTTTTATGTAGTGCAATTTTCAATTGAGTGATTAATGTTATGAAAAATAATCATTTAACCACTTATTGAATAAAATAATTATTGAAATTTATCATTAGATATAAAAATTTTCAGATTAATTGATTATTAAATTTTATGAGTCT
>CATIWR010258997.1:0-12949 GCA_949677035.1 Omphalea diandra | reverse complement strand
AATCGGATGAAATATGTGTGTGTGTGTGTGGATGTATATATGTACGCGCGTGTGTGTAAATGTGTGTGTGTATCTGTGTGTATGTATGTATGTGTGTGTGTGTGTGTGTGTGTGTGTGTGTGTGTGTGTGTCTATATGCATGTATGTATGTATGTATGTATGTATATGTGTATGTATGTATGTATGTATATATGTGTATGTATGTATGTGTGTGTGTGTGTGTGTGTTTGTACACACATACATACATATGTGTACATATATATGTATGTGTATATCTAAAAATTTAGATTAGACATTAACCACCACTCCAATTGAAGCACCTCAAGGTGACATTCAATGTTTAGTGATACGAAGTTATCACTCCATATATTGTGAATTAAAATGGATTGGTGTAGTAAGTGAGGTGCCCATTACAATACGAATATGTCGATCGTTCCATAATGTTGTCCATCATGCATTATATGTTAACCAGTTCTTCATAATATGATATAACTCTATTGAGTGCATGTCATCTATCTATAATGGGGGATGAGGAATAGGTTGTTGTAATTCAAACTAGTAGATGTTGCCAGTAAATAATATAACAACAAATAAGTGGCATAACTACTTTTCAAATTGCACTCCCATGAAAACATTAATCTAGAGGTTATTGCAAAATATCGATAATGTATGACTCTCATATAATCTTTACATATATAAATAAGTTATATAAATAAACTAAACTATATGATGAAGATATTTTATAAATTTAGGGTTAGTTTGGCCACACCTTCTTAGAACATTGATTATCAAGCACAAAATGAATGTCTTTTGGTACATGTGTAGCAACATTAGTCACAACACGAGATGTACTCCAATTGTACTAAATAAAGCATGTAATAAAAACATCATTGTCATATAATAAATTTGATAAGTTATTTCACTAACTGTTATCCAAATGGTGCACTAGGAGCTTGTGCCAAACCATATTGTAAGGTAAAAGCAATACATGGTAATTGATCATATGCCTTATTTGCAACATAAATAATGGTTTACTAACTTGTTAGGCTTATGGATTGGTCGCATTATTGAGATCTTTGTATAACCATGCTAAACATGCACCATCCTAACTATATTGCCCTGTATGGTGAAGGTCCTCTAATAGTGCAAGGAACATGCAATTGATAAGACCTATATTCTTATCTGGGAAAACGACTCTATCAATAAGGCATGTAATAGAAGCTCATGCATGAAACTACAAAGTAGCCTCATCTGCATAATCTGGTATATTAGAAAATTGCTTAACAAGCCAACTCAATTTTAGCATATGAAGGTCCTGAAGGAAAAAGCAGGTGGTTGAATGCCTAAAAGACTATGACAAACATCACTCTAACCTTGGCCAACAGTGCCTAACATAGCTTCACCAACAATAGGTAAACCAGTAAGAATGACAACATCATGTAAAGTGATGGTGCATTCCCCTTTTGAAAAATGAAAAGCATGGGTCTTTGGACATCATCTCTCTACTAATGTGGAAATAAAATACCAATCTAGCTGAAAGAATCTCAGTCATTAGATACCATAAAATTTTGCCCGACAAATATATGGCTCAAGTATAGAATCTAAATGCAAATTATGCAAAATGGTGCGAGAGTGATGGCATTTAAGAATAGGATTGAACCAATATTATGTCAATCACATTATTTATTATTATACAATTCAAAAGAAGTTGATTACTATATGACTTTGTTAAGTATCTGATTGAACTAGATAGCTTGTGATTGATGCTTACTTTGTAGAGTCAACACAGAAGTATCAATTGGTCCAGGTTGCATTAAATATCAACCCTAATAATCAACATCCATTTGTATAGCGATATACAAGATAAATTATTATATGAATAGTCACATCATCCATATGAGAAAAATAATCAAATAAAAAAATTAAAATTATTATATGAATAATCATGTCAGGCCTTTGTAATCACTTTGTTAGAAACTACTAAATAAATAATTATATAGTCACATCATCATATAGTCACATCTAAATAAATTAATATATAGGTATAGTCACATCTATAGAAAACCAAATTAAAATTAATTAATATTAATATATAGTCATATCAAAAAAAATATTATCAACTAGGTGAAAAGAAACATATACATAATAACTATAAATATAGAAGTATTTGAAGTGATTATGATAAACTCCTTTTCCTGGTTAGAAGTTCTACAAATAATCGAGAATTTGGACACTTCTTTCATTTAATGATGATTATGAGAGTGAAAAAATTTACAAATCCTAGAGAGTATTATTAGGTTTGCATTGTGAATGAAGCTTTTACATAAATGAATATAATCAACTTGTTGCTAATTTGCAAGCATTAGGAGCTTCGATTATAAAGTGTCGTTCACTAAGGATGCATAAAAATAATGTTTCCATTTAAGAAGAGGCATTAAGGAGAATTAAAAAAGAAAATAATATTTTATTGGTTCGCTATATGTTAACATTAACTAAATAACACGCTTCATATGTTGATAGAAAATTAACATCATCTGAAGTGGACAATATCATGTCATGTCCAATGTATGCATTAGATTATGAAATGTTTGATGAAGATGCATAATGTGCAAGTCTTTCACGTCTAATATATGAAATGCATGAATATTAATAAAAGATCATTCTTTACTATTTCTACACGTCATCATACAAATATTGGTAATTCATATTTAAAATTGACTCTTAATATACATCCTCATCAGGTAACTCAATATCAGATAAATAGTCTGGATCATTTACCATATTACTAAACAAACGTGCTTGATAGATATCTCCATCTTTTATAAACTTAGTAGCTCAATGAGCAGAAAATGCTCCATTTAATCATATTTTTAATCAATTATTTTCTTCTCTTATTTTATATAATGTCATTCAAAGTTGTTTCATATTTTTCACTAACATTTTAACAGCTTTAATTCGAGACATTTTAATTGAGCACTCTGTTTCCTCTCAAAGAACTTCGACTTGTTTAACTTGAAAATTCCACTCTTATTTTATTTTGTTAAACGCAACATCACTGTTATATTGACATAGATCTAATGGATACATGAACTCATTTTCAAGTAGCCATCACTGTCCCATTCTTGAAAAATGTGTCCTAGGCTGCAATATAATGCCATTCTTTGTATTTGTGTTACTGTTTATAATAACATATTTATATCCAAGATAAGATGACTAGCTAATTTTGTGAAATGTATGACACTCAATTAAATATTAATAATAGCTAAGTTTGTCAAAAATGTGTTAACAACATCATGGTAAATAAAAAGGTAAATGTTTCATAAAGTTACTATCACCAATATCATTAAAGTCTAAGATGTCATCTTCATCTGTCATTGTTGGATAACAAACATCTTATGTGTTAAAACCTATATCTAATTGTCTCTTATTATTATGAAAATTTTCTAAATGAGTACTCGTTTTATTAATCTCTTTTTGCAACTATTGCTTCACATTCTCAATATCATTAGAAGTTTTTCCAGACAACTCTACTGATCTTGCTTTAGGAATTAATAAATCATGAAATTTACAAAATGCTTCCATCTCACATTGAATTTCCCATAATCTTCCCCATCTTGGCTCTTCAGCCAAGATTACTTCTCCTAATTCATTTATATTTTTTTGTATATGCCCCATTGAATATATGATTTGCATGACCTTATTATAGGCATGCATATATGAGCTTATTTTTTCCATACCATATATCTCCATGTTGATCTACATATCTATCAATAACAAGCATTTTTTTTTTTTCATTCATATGATTTGCATTTGTTGTTCAGACGTGCAGTATTACGTTTCATTTTTTATTAGAAAATACATAAAAATAGTTAGATTACATAATGTAAACATGGTTAATATAAGTATAATAATTAGAATTATGATGAAAACATTAATTTCATATACAAACTTGTACTCATCAATTTTGAATGGAACGTGTTTTCTTTTTATATTATATATGACTACATATACTACAACTAGTCATTTGAGCATGCTCTCTCCAATCCATTTCATTATGTATATGAGAAGATTTTGGATGTCTCTTTGGTCACATTATTTCAGGATTTGGAACTATATCTTGTTATTACTTCAAACAACTCTCATTTTTGTTAAACTTTATAATTTGGTGATGATCTGCCTTTAGTTCTCTTGCGCCCTTAATAAATCATTAATTTGAAAGCCATAGATGTGGCTGAGTGTTATGTCTCTCATTATTATAACACAATTATCACCAAAAAATTTGACCAATCTATAAAAAGTGTGCTACATTAAAGTAGAGATTTGTGTGCCATGAATTTGTTTCAAGCAACTATTGAAGACTCAATAATATTGACATTGTACCATATTGTTTAAGAACTTATCCACTTGCAGTTTCTTTATCAATTGTAACTCTCTAGATGAACTTTCTTCAAAACTAACATTACCTTTCTAAACTTTTTCTTTGATTTTAAGAACTTGTATATCACTATTTAATTGTATCAATAATTATATTATATTTACTAAAAAATAACTAAAGTGTATGCTTATGTATAAGTTCTTAGGAGTTTGTCTACTTTATATAAGTTATCTTTAAGCTTAGAATTCTAGAACTTGTTATAGTAGTTGCTAACAACATGTCGTAAGTAATAATGATAATATGCCATGGTGGTCACCACCTTTGGCTTTTTATTGTTTTTATAATTATCAAAACAACAATTAGAGATTATACGCAAACCCTTATTAATGTCACAAATCTTTGCATTACAAACATGAACCATTCCCAATTTGTAATATTTTCATAACTAACTATAGTAAATGTAAGAAAGAAAATCTTATTACATCCATCTAATGCAGAAGCAATCAATAATGTGCCTTTATATTTACCATATAAGAATGTCCTGTCAATGTGAATGATAGGCTGACAATATTGAAAAGCATGAATACAAACTTTAAAGGTCCAAAATAAGCTTCTAAATTGCTTATGATGCAAGTCAACTTTATGTCTATTATCTATAATACGGTCCTCATGTTCAAGCACATATTCAAGTACAGGATTGAACATCATAATTGCAGCCATTAACTTTGAGAACTAGTAGTAAAAGTCATACTAATCCCCATACAATTTGAAAATGACTTTTTTTTATTTTGCTTTCTAAACTTTGAAGTATCATAATTATATTATTTCTTAATCAATGTCTTCAGTTTGGCAATATTAATTATTAGATTTGATGCAATTAGATGCTCAATGCAATGGATTATCAAAGTGGAATCCAATTGTCGGTAGTCTTAATCAATGATGTGGGATGAACAAGTATGTGGTCTATCATATCTGGTAATTTTCCACAATATAGAGTTCTTATGTGTTTCATGTAGCCTTTAATTACAAGATTTAGAATAATTTACGCAAACTAGTGACAATGTATTTTATTTCGACTCCAAAGAGTAGCACTGATGATGCTTGTATAAAGAATATTCTTTCATAGCTGATTGAACTATCTGCTTTATAGGAAACAACATTCCTTTGTTAAACTCTTTAAATGGGTCCTACAATCTAGTTGGTATTTAATATGTAAATAGATCAACATAAGCATCCCTAATATCCATTTATGACTAATGGCTAGTTGGAGTGATTGAAGGGTTACAAGGGATTTGAAAGACCTTCACTATGATATGTATGAAGCACCTTATGAGTATCATCATCAGAATCATCCTCTTCACTAACATTTTTAGAGCCATCATTACCTTCTTCATACTCATCTATATCTGTTTGGACATCATCCCTACTATCATTGCAAGTATTATCATTGTTAACCTTCATCAATATTTTCACCATATGTTGTATCAACATCATCATTATTTTGGTCCTCTTCATCATCAATTTCATTATCATGATCATTCACATTAGCATTATTGTGCTTCTCATTATAACCGTCAATCCTCCCCACCATATCGTTTTCACCATCATTTACATCGTCACATAGAACAACTTCCATATATAGCTCAAGACATGGATGTTTAGGAACTAAATCGAGATCATCAAAGATAACATTGACATCATCATCATCCATTATCTTGATAGCCCTAAATTTCCAACAGTCGCTTTGACTCATGAAAGAATGTCAATAAGTGATTTTTGACACATTTTCATTCTCACGCAATTCATTGCAATTCTTATGCATTGTACCAATTTAGTAAATATAAATCTTCGACAAACTATTAAAGATTTTGATAAACCACTATTATAATCAATACCCACATGATTTTGAATAATGTGTCAATCTTAATAAATAATCATAGAAATAGAATTTTTCATTTCTACTACCTAATGTGAAAAAATAATCATTAAAAAATCAAAAATTAATCTCGCAAAACAATATATCCATGCAAGAGCTTTTATATAATTAGAAATAAGATTTTATATAATTTTTTTACTTTTGTTTTTTGTTATTTTACTCAAAGTTTAAATATTACAAATATATTTGCATTATGTAAGATAATTTTATAGAATCATATAAAAAAATTATTTATAAACATAACTAATTTCATATTTTTTTCGCCAAAAAAAAAAGGCTCAAATTTGCCTTATTAATACATAACTCTTATTTCATGCAAACCATACACAAAATTTTAACCGCAAATTTTATTATTTGCTATGAAAGAAGAAAATAAAAATAATCTAAATATATTTGCCTTTTGTATCACAATCATTTTTTTTTTTTTTTTACTTCAGAAATGTCACTCAAAATTTAATATTAAAGAAATTGAGGAAGAGACAATGTGAAAGTTGGGAGCTGAGTAAGAAAATTTAAAACCATCAAGTAAGTGAACTAAAGCGTAAATATACACGTTAGTGATATCCCTTTTATAGAGATTCACAGATTTCAGTGTCCCTGTAAAGGGGCTTCACTCACCTCTATACATACGCTTCATTTCACTTATCCGACAGACTTCAATTCACTTACACAGCTCCCACATAGTCTCCTTCCTCAATATCTTTGATTTTTATTTGACATTTATGAAGAAAAATTGAATGTGATACTTTAGGTAAATATATTTGTATTATTCTTATTTTCTTCTTTCATTACACAAATAACAAAATCTATTGATGTAATTTTTTGGACAAGCAACATTGAGAAAGAAATTGATTGTCCACATGAGAAGAAATTTATATGCTTTGTTCAAATAGCAGTTGTAGACGGTATACTCTCTATGACGGGATGAGAAAACATGAATTAAATATGTAAAAAATTATAGAGCTTCACTAATAATAAAAGCTTTGTTGGAATCAAAATATAATTCGGACAATGTTTGTATCTTTAGCGAAGCTGTATAATTTTTTGCATCTTTAATTCATGTTTTCTTATCTCATATCATGTAAAATATACCATCCACAACTACACTTTGAATAAAGCATATAAATTTCTTCTCATGTGGACAATCAATTTCTTTCTCAACGTTGCTTGTCAAAACCAAAATATATTATTTCAGTTTTAAAAATATTTTTAAATATTATTCATACATTTGTTGCATTTAAACTAGTGAAAATATATTTGAACTATTTTATCACATTATATATTATTTAAGTTTTATAAATATCATTTGTATATAATTTTAATTTTTCAAAATAATTCATTTAATAATATTGATTGAACCTCTTTGATTAACTGAACTAAAAAGCAATCAAATTCATTTTCTAATTTAATGTTTAAAAATATTGAAAAATAAATTAATCTGAATTTCATTGACATAATTATTTCTTTAGTATAAATTTAATTAAAAATATAAATAAACAATCTGTCATCTTATTTAGAGATTGCAATTGACATATGAAATATATTATTTATATTCTACATACTCATCCCAAACTTAGTAACATTACTTGGTTATTATTCAAACTTAGATTTAATTTATCTATATTAATTAATTATGATATAAATGAGTTATGTAGTATTTATTTTAGAATTAAATCCATATTTTATTTAAATATATTTATGACATGTTAATTTTATGCTTTCGTTGAGTTACTTATACCATTATTACTTTTGATTTTGAATGAGTTATAAGACTAAAATATAATAATAGTAAATACAGTAAATTCATTTAAACTTTTAAACATAAAATCATTCATCTTGGAGATTAAGGAACCACTTTTACTTTTTAAATAATCATAGAGTTTTTTTTTTTTTTAATTTCTATTATATTCTTTTCCTTTTTTATTTTAAGATTTGTGATGTCTATATAAACTTATAATTGTTTTACTAATGTAGAATGATATTACAATTTTTTTTTTCCTCCAAATTTGATTATTAATTAAAATTAAGTATCAATTTTAGTAATATATAGATAGCTTTTAATTTTTTATTGTAAAAATAAATATCTAAATCTGCCATATTGGGCAACATATAAAAAAAATAACAATAAATATAAAATATGAACAAGAACTCAATCATTCTTGAACTTCATACAAATCATTAATTCAAATAACTTCTTTTTGAGAAACATAATTAAAATAACTATAAGAAAATTATCAACATTCATCATAAATTATAAGAATAATATTTATGAGCCAACTTAATATTATTTACAATTGTTATTTATCATCTATCAAGCAGCAAGAATAATAACAATACTCATGATGTTTAAATATTAAATGTGATAGCATGCTTCTAAATTTTATGATTTTAAATTTATATTTCCCTTTATTTCATCTAGAAGGGTATAGTGCATTCTACTTTTATTTATGTAATATATGTCATGTACACAAAATCAAACTTACAAATAATCAAATATCAATAATAAATTATGTGAAGATAATACTCATACTATTAGCCAACGATTACACACATGTTTTTATAGAAAATTAAGTATGAATATTTTTTCCATTAATTTTATGAGGCTAAACTATTATAATTTTATGTGATCTAAAATAATTTAATTTTGCAGAATCATATAAATATTTATTCAAGTCCATAAATAAAATTATATACTTTTTCACAAAAAAAGTTTCAATTCAACTCAATAATATACCTCTTAATTCCTTCAAACTATAAAAAAATATATAATTACTATCACATATTTTATTATCTATTATCAAAGAAAAATAAAAATAATACATAACATGTTTGCCTGTTAAAGTATCACAATTATTATTTATTTTCTTTAGAAATATCCACGAAGAAATTATTGAGAAAGGCCAATAAAAATAGAGATTGAGAAAGACAAATAAAAGGAGTTTAAAGGCAGAGGCTGGATTGAGGGCCATTCAAATTTTGTGAGACTAAGGAAAAGGAGAAAAAAAAAATTTGAGAGTGAGGGAATGAAGAGTGGACAAAAAATTTGTTAGGCATGATTGTGAGGCAAGAGAGACGTTGCAATGTAATTTGTCCCCCCTATTTATAGAGGGATTGAAGTTCGTATACTAGTTAAACTGGTAGACAAACTTTGTATCTAATCTCTATATAGCAAAGATTCACGATAATTTTACTGCTACAAAAATTCCCTGTATCGAAAATCTCTACAGTAATAGAGATTTCAACATGAGCAGCATGCTGGTAGTCGTTAATGCTGACGGTAGGATGAGCTGCCGCTAACGTCTACTAGTTTAACCAACATATGTTTTTTTCCAGTTTAATTGATAAACTGATCATTTGATCACCCCTTTTGCTAATTAGTTTTTCAAATATCCTTTTCTTCTGATTATTTTTTAAACTTTCCTTTTTCTCTTTTTTTTTTTTTTTTTGCACACATTTGTAAATTATCTCAAAAATTTTCATCCAATGGTTGTTTTTTTTTTATATATATAGTTATTGAAACTACAATACCATTGTAGAAGGCACGCTTTTAAGTCTTTTAAGTCTAACAAGAGTAATTCCCTAATTATTGTGTTTTACCTTCTCTTCTTTTTTAAGATATCAATGTATGGTTCATTACAATTTATAACCAATATTTGCAACTTCATCTTCCCCTTTCTATATTATTTAGATTTATCGAGAGGGAATTTTTTAAAAAAAAACATGAAAGGATTAAATATATATAACGACTTAGTTTACTATTTTTCTCATTAAAAAAAGAAACTTAACCACATATGAAATTTCAAAGCACAAAAAATTTGGTATATACTCCAAAAACATAGGATCATTGACCACAATCTGATGGTCACTTCTTCCCCTCTCCTTTTCAAAACCATTACCACCAACACACTCTCTCTCTTTCTCCCTTTGTGATGGCTGTCTCCCCTCTTCCTGGTTCATCAGAGTCCATTAATGGGGGAGCCAACGCCTCCAAGAAGCAGCTGCACTTCCTCAAATGACTCACCATCAACATCAACACCACAAACAACCGTAGCAACGCAACCGCCCCAACGCCAAACCTTACAACTTGTCCAACCATCCAAGAAGAAGAAGAAACCAAAAGTCCTCCGCATCTTCCGATCAGTTTTTCGATCTTTACCAATCATAACTCCCGTATGCAAGATTCCAGTCCTCCACGGGGGCTTACCAGAAGGTCACCACCGTAGCGTTTCTGGCAACCGTGTCACCGGAACTTTATTTGGTTACCGTAAAGGTAGAGTAAGCTTGTCCATACAGGAAAATCCAAAGTGTTACCCTTCGGTAATCATCGAGCTAGCTATACAAACAAACGTGCTACAAAAGGAACTTGGTTCAGGGATGGTCAGGATTGCGTTAGAATGTGAAAAGAAGGCAGATAAAGAAAAGGTCAGGCTATTGGACGAGCCATTGTGGACCATGTTTTGCAATGGAAAGAAGAACGGGTATGGTATCAAAAGGGATCCGATAGAGGAGGATTTGAAGGTGATGGAACTTCTTAGGGCAGTTTCTATGGGGGCTGGTGTTTTGCCAGGGAATTCTGAGGTCGATGGTCCTGATGGCGAGCTCGCCTACATTAGGGCCCATTTTGATCGGGTCGTAGGCTCCAAGGATTCAGAGACCTTTTACATGATTAGCCCAGAAGGGAATAATGGGCCAGAGCTCAGTATATTTCTTGTCAGGGTTTGATCTCAATAGCTGCGGTGACATGGTGTGATAGATTGATCGTGAGAGTAGACGTAGAGGTAGTGACGTTTCCAACCAATAATTGTGGGAGAAGACGATGTTCTCAATTTGATGGTTTACGACAAAAGTTTATCATAATAAGTCAGAGGTATTTTGTTGGCTATTTATTCTTTGTAATGATTTTTTTTTTTTCTATAAGAAATCGCCAATTTTTTCTTCTTTTGGGTATAATTTATGCTTGCTCTTCAATTTTACATATTTCATCCATCTCTAAAACGTTTCGTTTTAATCAAAATGCAGACAAATACAACCCAAAAAAAAAAAAGGAAAGATAAATAGCTTATTTTCACATTTTTAGTAGAATTCATTATATTAATCTCATTTATGTATAATTTCTCAGCGTAAAATTATTTTTGATAACCATCATTCATCATTATCATTAATTAATTTGTTATGAAAAAGACAAACAATTTGGCTGTGTGATTCAATAATTTGTGTTTAAGAGTCAAGAAACTTACTTCAAAACTGTATTTAATGTTTTTTTTTTAATACACACACATATATATATAGAGGGTAGATAATTTTATATGCCAAATTAATATAAATTTTAATTATTTATTTATCAAATAATTAGATTGATAAATAATAAACTGTCATCTCAAATAAACTTTAAATTTCAACCTAATAAGTTCTTCAAAATAAACTTTTAAACTGAAATTTATTATATATTAATTAATTCTTAGAATTGTACTTTAATATTTTAAATAAACCCTAAAATCGAAATCACTTGCATATATTGACTGATTCATAGAATTTTACTTTATTAACTCCAGTCAACCTATACATTAGAACATTCCTTTTTTTAATAAAATAATAATAATAATAAGCTGCATCTTAATACCAGTGGGGCTTACCAGTTTTGGAAAAATAGCATTTTTGCATCTTATGGCGTGAGACCACTTAGGCATTGACTGTCATTGAATCATACAGTCCTTTATATTAAATTATAAAAAAAAAATTAATGACGATCTGAATTTTACATAACATACTTATAATAATACAATTTAGATGAATTTAATTTTTATTTTTTATTAAATAATCAATTAAAAATTAATATATAAATAATAATTAAATTTATTGGTATTTTATAATAGATTATTATTATCTAATTAGAACTTTCAAGAAAATAAAATTGGTATAATAAATTTTTATAATAATATATTTTCCATATAAAATTAAAAATATCATAACTTCACTGTTTTTATTAGTCATTTTTTTGAACTTTTTTCTTATTGCATAAGAAATTAAGTACTTATTATTATTAAATTATTGAAAAATGAATGTGAAAACTTTATACATTGTTAAACTTTCTTAATTATTTTTTATGAAATATTTTTATATTATTAAATTTTAAATATTTTATTTTTGTTAATTGAGAAAGTTAAATGCTTAATTATTTAGCTTACTTACTATTTATCAAGAATATTAAGTTGGTAATAAAATTACTTGATAGATGATAAATACTCATCCAAAACTGAGTCTAACACTAAAATACTTATTATTATTAAACTTTAAAGGATGCAAACAACTTTTTACACTACTAAATTTTTAAAATTATTTTTATGTGAATAATTTTTTTACATTGTTGAATTTTTATATTATTTTTAATTAATTGAGAAAATTAAATACTTCCTTATTAGTTAAATGAAAATATATTATATTACCATTTGTCAAAAAATATTATATTACTAATATAATTATTTGATAATTAATAAAAACTCATCTAAAAGTGAGTTTGTGATTAGAATTAATATATATATATATATATATATATATATATATATATATATATATATATATATATATATATATATATATATATATATATATTGTATTTTGTGTGTTTGGCAAGAAGGTTT
>CATIWR010258964.1:0-28586 GCA_949677035.1 Omphalea diandra | reverse complement strand
CTGCATGAGATCAACAATCTTGGTAAAGTTATTAGGTTCTTTTTCATAAACTTCATTAAGGTTGTTCATGAGTTCATATTGGCGAGAGTAGCGCTCATATTCTTCATCTGTCAAACTTGCTTTGTGTTCTTCCAACCACTTCGGATATCTTTCTCCAATTTCCTTCATGGGTTCGTACAGAATCTCCTTAGACAAAAGTTGTTGCATCATGGTCTCTACAATAGATTCCATGTCCTATTCAAAAAAAAAAAAACATGAGATATGTAAGATCCCAATTCTCAAATAGTGAAAAACTAATTTGGAACACTTAACAAATGGATAGATAAAGGATACAAGACAGATAAAATATATGAGGAAGTCCATCAACATATATAGGCATTTATGGATCAGTTTGGTGAATTTGAAGCATGTATGTATCTCACGCCAAAACAATCAAGTTCGTTTCAGTAATCCAAACCAAGTATTCTTTTTCATTTTATGAAAAGAAGATGCAACTAACAAAACAAGATGCTCCATAGAAATTGAAAGGAATCTAAATAACATTAAATTTGCAAATCATAATAACTTGAATCTTTTCAAATTCAAAGGTACACGGACTCCAGATATTATAGCAAGTAATAATTAGTTTGATTTGATTTTTATGACTTCTCATCTTCTTAAACCATAATCAAAACAAACTTTAAGTTCAGCTAAATTACGGAACCAAAACCAGCCAAAAGAACAATAAGGTTATGGTTTTTTGGTTTGGATTGGATTGGATTCATTTGTGACCTCTCATCAGTTAAAAATTATATATGTTGCACATCAGGCACAAATGTTTTTCTCCATATCTGAATTAGCATGGCAAGAAAGTCGATATTTGAATAAAGAGTTGATTAACAGTAGCACAAAAAATCAACCAAAATAATCAGTAGCAGAGAATTGATAATATACCATAACCTAGACAAACTGAAACATCAAACACCAAGGCTATTATCTACCTATGGTCCCACCATAGTAGGAATCTAAGAGGAGATTTTGGGGATAGTCCTGCACTTAAGCAATTTTATTTATGTTGTGGTTGCACACAGCAAACTCTTACGTCCTTACCTTTGCACCAATGAACAGTCCCTTAAACATTCGAAAATTATATTTTGCAAATTGGAGTTGTACAAACATTTATAGCCATGGACTAAGATCTCTATGAAAATATGTCAAGTTTAAGAACTACATGTATTATGACTTTCATCAGAGGTCAAGAGATGCTTAGTTGCAATTGCACCAAGCAATCAGTCACTCTTATTACAAAGTATGTCACATGAATCCATTTTCTTTGAAAGGCTTTTGTTCTACAATAAACACCAGAATCTGCAGCAAGTAAACTCACTGCAACAAATTTTTTTAGAGGATTTTCACACAAACATATCCTACAAAAGAAAACTTAAAAAACACAACGCATTAGAATCAAGCAAGCCAAACTGTCAATGAAATTGATAATCTACTTGTATTTTAAGTCACAAAACCTAGTCAGAGGAACCTATTTTAAAACGAGGAGAGGTAGGGAAGAAAAAACAAGAAAAGCAATTGTCTAATTCTAACAAAAGATGGGGCACCTAAATTTCCTCGAAATGTTTTACTGTTAATGAACATGTGCTGCAGCAATCATAAAAAACAAGCTCTCATTCTAAATATATGTACCAAAATCAAGTACTAACATATATCCAAACTCCAACATAAAACTCAAAAGAAGAAATTTATGATCCAAACATTTAAAATAAAATTGAGATTATCAAACAGCCTGTCTCAGTTTAAAACCAATGCCCCAAACCAAGCACTAGTGCCCTAACATAGCTGAAATAACATCCTAAATTCCATTACAACTAAAAAATCACAAAAACCCAATTCAACAAAAATCCAAAACCACTCAGTTCAACCAAAAAATGAAAAATGTAACTGAGTAACAAATAGACCTGAGAGCCAGCAAGCTCTTCAAACTGCTTAACCCAATCCTCCATAAACGCATCCTTGCTAAAATCATCTGGTTTTGGACCCGTGACGGACTCCAATCCCTTAACAGCCTCCCTAGTCTGCTCCCTAAGCTGATCAAGCGCCTCTGCAACATGGGATTCCTTTGAAACCTTTTGCTTACCCTTTTTCTTGCTTTTCAGGTCAGGTAATCCCATACCCAACCCTTGAACCCCCATGGGCAGTGAACGGGATGACTCTTGCTGCTTGCTCTCTTTAATAGCACCATACGCTCTCCCATTCCTATAGTCAAGCAATAGTTCCAATAGAACTAGTTACAACCCAGAAAATTAAACAGTACTAGAAAAGCTCCATAACTAAAATTTACCAAAACAACTGCAAAAATATTAGAGCTTTTTAATTCAAAACCACATATAACTCAACCTAATCACAAAAAAAGCAGAAAAAATATGCTAAAAGTTAGAAAAATCCATAGTGTGGAGAAAAAGGAAAGACCTTTGAATAGAAGGAGCCAGATTGAGACCCTGGAAATCATCAAGAGCACCTGAAAATAACGAACAAGTAAGAAATTGATTAAAAAAATAAAGATTTTTAAATTTTTAAAGTGAGAAAAGAAAGGGAGGGTTTAAGATATTGTTGGGTTTTGCTTACTGTCGAGAAGTTCGTCTAAATCATCATGGTGGTCAGCCATGATTGAACCAATATCTCTACAGCTCTCTTCTTTTCCTTCTTCTTCTTCAACTATTGTCTTCAATGAAGAAACAGTAAATATATGTGTATGTATAAAAGTTATCTAATTTGATTTGTTTCTTGTTGATTGAGGTTTTATGAAATTGAAAAAGGGAATGACTTGGGGAAGATGTTATTCCTACTAGGCGGTGCAATCCAAACCCATCAGAAAGAAAGATCCAATGATTCTGAACGGAACAGACCCTATACGGTGATATTTTTGTTATTATGATATTATCTTTTCCTTTTCTAAAAAAAAAGTGTAAATTTTTATCGATTTTCTTTGCCGAATTGACAACCAATTTAAGAGAGAAAGTGTCATCGAACATTTAAATATTGAGAAAAAAATTATTTGATAAATACAAATGATCCGCATTTTAATTTAAAAATTAATTTTAACTTTTAAATTATATAATTAAAAGTTAATTTTTAAATATTTAAATATAAAAATTCATATTTAGATTTTTTCTTAAGTTAAATCCTTTCCCTCTCAAAATTTTCTCTATTATATTTATTTGGTACTTCATTTTCTAAAATTATATTAAATGATTCTTTTATTTTGACTCTGTTATATTATGAAGGAGTTTCGTCCAATTTTTAGGATTTTTTCATTAGTCAACTCACAAAAAGTAAAAAATTTACTCAATCATTTATCTAAACTTCAAAAATACCCTTATTGACGTATTAAAGGTACCTAAATTATTTTTTATTTCCATCTTTCAACTTAAACCTTTTTAACTTTCAATTGGATCATTTGCATATTCATCAAATAAAACTAAAACTGAGTTAAGTTTGTGTCAAACAAATTGAGACAAAACCTAGACAGATCAATAAATTGAGTCGACTTGTCTCAAACAAACCACAAATGGCAATAAAAGAAAAAATTGAAACAAAGAATTGAAAAGTTGCATTAAGGGATTATTAGATTTCCTTTTCTCAAATTGAATTGGTGATGTGTTTGTTTTGTGAAATTGATGAAGATGAGTTTGATGTTTTTTATGATGAAAATATAATAGAGAATGTGTCACTGTTGATGATGAAAATGGAAGAGGATGCGTTATTGTTGATGATGATAATGAAAGAAAAGGTGTTATCGCTGCTGATGAATAATATGGATGATGGTATAAAGAGACGAGACGATGATGGCTTGTTGATGGTATGAAGAGGAAACGACTTAAAGGAATTCGATTTGAGGTTGAAATCAATTTGAGGTCAAATGGGTTTCTATTAATAGATGAGGAAGAGAAAGAGTTCTTGGCATATTGATTTGAGGTCAAATGAGTTTTTATTTGAGGTTGAATTTAAGGTAGAATAAATTCAATTTGTGATTGAAGGAAATTGATTTGAGGTCGAAGTAAGGTTTCTGTTAATTCCCTACTGTAAATGAGGAAAAGAAAGATTTTTAGGCATATTGGTTTTGATTTTTTTTTTTTAGTTCTAATTTGATTGCTTTTATGATTATGTTGCGTTTGATTGTTATGTTTTACGATGAATGAATTTTGTTTTCAATTTGGATAAGGTATGTTTTGAGGTTGGATTTTATTTATGGGTTTGATTGTTACATTTTGTGGATGAATCAATTTTGTTTTAGTTTTATTTTCGATGATTGTGTTCTTCAATTTCTAGGTTTATTATTTGTTTTATTTTCATGATTGTATTATGTGATTTTTAGCTTCCACGATCTTTTAGGTTCCATGTGTCTTTGATTAAGTGTTTGCATTTCATATCTTTCAATGAGAAAATAAAATTTGATATAAAACTAAGAGTATTATGAACATTTCATAAGAATTTAGCAGAAAGTTTAACAAAAAGGACATTATATTAACAAAGTCAAAATATATGAATATTTTTGTATAATTTTTGAAAATATAGGACTAAATAATACAATAAAACAAAATACATGGTCGATGTATTTAACTTTTTTTTCATATTAATCTTATATTTATTATTATTATTATTTACTAATATATAAATTAGTATTTTATATATAATTAATTAAAATATAAAAATAATTATTTTTATTATTTTAAATATAATTTTACACATTTAACTATTAAATTATTAAATATTTTATATTTATTAATGACTTATAACCAAGGTTAATGGATCATTAATTGTTTACTTGTTAATCGTCCATCATTCAATCAAATGGGCCCAAGGTCTTATATATGAGCCCTCGGTGAACAACATATCGTCAACAATCCTCAGTACTAGTTTCATTGGTTTTCATCTAAAAATGACTAAGACAAATGACTCAAGTTTACAAGAAGAATAAGATAAAATAGAAAAACTAACAAAAAAAATTGACCGTTTCAAAAATTTTTTTTTTGGGATACTATATTAATAAATAATTTATAGAATATATAATATAAATATTATTAATAATATTTAATAACATAAAATATAATATAGTAATAAAATTATTAATAACATAAAATATAATATAGTAATAAAAATATTAACAACATAAAATATAAATACTAGTTTCTTTCGCTTTGAGTAAAAAAGTTAATAAAATGATTTTTTTAGATAAATTAAATTAGTTTTACATGTGATCATGAAAAGATTATCCATTAAAAATTGTCTAAAATATACAATAAATATTCTGGAAAATTATCTCCAACAATAAATTAAATTAGTTTTACCTAGGATCATGACAAGGTTATCCATTAAAAATTGTCTAAAATATAAAATAAATATTCTGGAAAATTATCTCCATCTACAGAAGACTATACAATAAATATTCATTGACAAACAGTTAAAACATTGACTTTTAACAGAAAAATAAAATAGTTTGAGGTATCAAAATAGAGAGGTCTTGTAACATATTTTTCAAAATATAAGGATGAAATAGTGTATTTCAATAAAAACCAAAGATTACCCTTTCTTGATTTGCCTGTAGCATTGGTAAATGTGTTAATGAAAGATTTTCCCTCCTCTCTCATCTACAAAATGAGGAAACCCGAATCAAGGTGAAGAATTAGCTCACTACATGATAACAAAAAATAACTCGGGCGTTCTTCTGTCTCATCTCCAAATTCAGAAATTTCAGGTAACATTTTCCTAAAACATGAAACCCCAAGAACATGTAAATTCTACTCTCAGAAAATAATGTCACCACAAGACGGTGATTGACCCGCTGATGATGCAAATCAATGTGAATTAAGCATTATATTGTAAATATATAATAGATGCAAATTGGTTACCAAGAATATCGTGTCACTGCTAACTAGAAATGCTTTACTTGTATCAGCGGAAGCCATAACACAAGTGAGAATATCACTGCAGTGAGCATTTCAAAAAATTGATTACTGCTTGTGAATATCAACATTTTTTCAAACTGATTTCCACCAAAAGCAGCAGTAGCCAAAATCACCTCAAGAGTCAGACAAATAGAACTAGCAGAAACTGAAATTCATTGCATATTGAGCAATGTTAAGCTCATAGCTAGGGGAAGCCAACATCAATACAACAGATTATGGAAATACAGCAAATCTGCAGCTTGCAGAATGAACCAACTCAGTCTGAACCTTGATCATAGAGAGAGCAGGATCTGATTCCTTATGTTATATTCTTAGATTACGTTGCAGGATTTGCTTCAAAAGTTGAAGTGCCTTCTGACTGTTGAGGCACAGAACTTTGTGAGAATTGAGGATCCAAACTTGCAGTTGCTAATGAAGATTGGTGAGCTTGGGAGGAAAAGTAACCCCCTTGTGGGGGAAATGAGGTCTGATGGATGTAGAAAGGTTGATGGCCTTCAGAGACACAATGAGTTTGCGCGATTGGATTGTTAGGGTAAAGTGCCTGAAGCCCTGTTGGCCCATACATGGCCTGATGACCTTCAAATCGTTTAAGCTTAGCAATATGCTTTTTACCTGAATAATGTTTGTCAAGAACCTCACGCGTATCACACTTCACATTGCACAAATTGCATATTAGGGGAGCTACAACTTTTGGTTTCGGCGGTTTAACTGGTGGTTTATGAGTTTCAGAAATTTTCATACGCTTCCCTCCCCGACCATTCTTCATTTTGCGTTTCATTCCACCCCTACTATTTTCAAGCAAATTCATTCTTGGCTTCCTTCCTTGCTGATCAGACGGCTCTACCACTGGAAGTTCAAGTTTTTTCCCTGTATTGTTTTGCAGATTGTTCTCCATATCACTGGCAACTTCAGGTAAGTTCGCTGCCGATTTTTGTTCTTCACCATCCATTACAATCTGGGGCTGTTGATTCTCTTTTGGCTTGGAATCATTTATATGATCTTGACCATTCTGTATTTCTTTCCCTGGTTTGACAACATTTTTCAACTCTTCAATCCTCAGCAAGTTCTTTTTATGCCGCTTTCCATTCTTGTGCTGTTCAAGAATTTCCAAACTAGTGCAATCTACCCTACAAAGTTCACACCATGCCATCTGTACAGGTTGGATGTTAGGATCTACCCTTTCTGGTGCTGAAGCAGATTGAGCTGCCTTTTCATCTCCATTGGCAGAGTGCTCCTTGGCGGCAGAAGGTATTGGATGGGAAGATGTTGAAGTTGCCCCTTGTGGCTGCAAGCGCCTAGAATGAGCCTTACCTCGCCCACGTCCTCTTCCACGGGAAGGAGTGGCAGAACCAAGTTGGTGGACAGCATTTCCCCGGCCGCCCCCTTGGAATGGCCTGCCACCCCTTCTACCACCACCCTGGTGCGAAAGTCGACCATCCTGCAAAATTTACTTAAAATGGTTTCAAGAATGTAAAAAAAAAAAGGCGGAACTAGAACAGCCAGCATTGTACTTCAAATGTCCTTAATGGACAGACAGAGTCTGAATCAGGTAAATATGTATAATCTTTACAGTACTAAGATGACCAAGGGTCAATGAAGTTGAGGTTCTCCACTGCCTCACCAAGTCACCGTAAATGTCAGCAGACATGTTTAATCAAGGAGGATTTATCTTCAGAAGTATCTCATTCCAACACATGAAAGATGGGATAAGATCCTTACTTTATCCAGACCTTGTTCAGCATATAATGACAAAATACCAAAGTAAACAGGATAATTATGGCACAGCCAAATTAAACAGCATATTATAAAAAACACCAATAATCTCCTCTCAAAATACCTCATGTCAAAGTCTAATGTATGCCAATATCTCAGGCTCCACAGCAGCTCCCTCTTAGTTGATTATGCTAATTACGAAACACCCCCAACATATGGTCCAAGAGTTTTTGCAGCTGTAATTGCAGCTTAATGTAAACTTAAGCCTTCCATGAATTCCTAGTCAGATATGATTATCGTTGTGAAACAAAAACAAGAAATTCAAAACCGAAAAGTAATTTGCTAAAGCTCTAGAATTGATGTTACAAATGCTTTGAAACAAAAGATAATAATTTTTTCAAATGTCAATCTGAGTTTTAGCTTTAATCTTACATATCCAACAGCAACACCCTACAACCTGAATCTATCGGAACCTCTATTGCTCTGACTCTTAACTATACCCTAAGGACCCTGTTGTATGATTACCATGGACTTGGGTACTTGGGTATGGTTCTCTAAAATATAAGAAAGAATATATGAGAAAACTGAATGTACCTGTGCCGGACGTGGTTACACATCCTGACATCCGTCACTTGTACATGAGTCTGAGCAACATAGATTTAGATAGTGAACTTCTGACTAGTTCTGAACCATTTCCAATCAGATATAATTCAGAACCTGCCAGAATTAACTTCTGACATTATCCAAGCTATTCTGAATCCCATTTGACCACCAGTGTACTTACCACGAGCAAGGCAAGTGAATTAAAAGATCCATACCTATTCTTTCTGGCAAGCAATCCAAGGCCAATGAAAATGCCTCCTCATTCAACATCTCCTATTGGCAAATGACAATTTGAGCAACTCCCTTGGCCTAATGGAAGTCACAGTTTACCAACATCAATAGAGTTTGAAGGCAAGAAGCAGTCAAGGATAACAGAATACATTTGTGACTAAGGCTAAGAGATAGCCACACTCACGAAATTTAGCTCAGGGTTGTAATTGCTGGGAGTGATTGGCTAAAGTCAAGTTCATACCAAGATTAACCATTTGCAAATTCAATCACTTGAAGCTTGGCTAGTGTCTGTTCAGTTTTTATTCTAAATCTTGCAACCATAAGTTAAATAAATTTCTATAGCTGATGCAGTATTAGTTAGAGAGCATAAGCTTTAAAATGCGTAAATACAAGATGGTACTTTTCAATCTTCTTAGCAAGCACAGGCAGGCTTTCAGGCTCACTCAGCTGCCTAGCCTAAACTAATACACTAAATCTGGTTATCACTGTCCTATTTAAATTAGAATATTCTGCAAAACCCATTATATACCAATCCACTTCTGAGAAAAGCAAGCTATTGTCTATTAGATCTGAAGTGAAGAAAGTTCAATATTTGCTAAGAGGCTGATCAGAAATATCACTATAGAATGCTGAGATAATGCTTAAAAAGAAGAACATTATTATGATTCACAAACTCATCATGTTGCCAGCTCATTCTTATTTCATGGTTCATGAATTGGACAACATTTCTTTTACTTCCTATCTTATCCATACTGATTAAAAATTTGGAAATAAGTCCATATATGACCTTGCTCTCTTCTCTGAAATACCACACTAAACATTGAATGATATTCAAACATCTGAGTTCAAAGTGACAAAAGTGCAGAATACAGAGATGAACCAAGCACATTAAGTATGAAGTTTCTATGTTCAAAAAACTGACTATAATATCAAGATGGCCCTCCAAAGAAAATAATATCAGTGTTTCAAATAATCTAAATTTTCAGGTTTACAGATGTGATGTTGCATGCGTCACTCACAACAACATCCGTCGGCCTTGAATAGGAGGAATGGAACCATGTAGACGTAAACTTGTTCATGGGACTTCTAAATTTCAAAAGCAACTTATCAGGTAAGTGGACAGTTGTGCTGCAATCATATGCTAAAGTTACTGCCAAGCCAGTATTTTTCCATGAACAAAAGAAGTTATTGATTTCCATGGCTACAGATTTATCAGTCTGTTCCAGCCAAACTGAGACCAGAAGCTAGAGGGACCAAATCAGAGGAAGCTCACAAAAAACAGGATATGGAAAAATATATATGATACGCGCAGCCTTTTGAAGCTGCACAGAATTCAACTCGAATATGATAATGCAACCTCGTTTTTTACTCCCCTTAGCATAATAGAGTAGCCTGATCCTGTAACCAAGCATGTCATCACAAACAGAAGCCATAATAATGCACTAATGTTTCTTAACATTTTTAGGGAGAGAAGCGAAGTATCCAAATAAAGCATGCAGCTCATTACGCACAATCAATCATTGGCCTAATCAAAGTGTGACCTTAGGTTACTCGCATGGTACAGCATGACCAAAATTTAGTTTCTCCTAGCTATTTTCCTGATGGTATGGTATGAGAGCTATCATTGTAGTCTAAATAATAGTACCATTTAGAAAGCACAAAAAGGTATCTTAAATGGAGCAAATCATCTCATAATGTCATCCACAAAATCTTAGCAGCAAAAGTCCAAAAGAAGCCAGTGATCAACTGTGCGCACGATAAGCTATTGATTATTTATGTTTGAGATTCTTACTAGCAATGTGGGGTTCTGGGGCAGCTACAACATAACAAAGGGCAATGAACTTCAACGATTAACATGATGCATTAGAAAGTAGCACAAGCTGATATGCCAAAAGATCTAACTTCTGGCAAGTTTAAGCCATGAGAAATCAGATATTAAGCTTTCCTTCTCGTTAAACTACCTAAAATGTCAAGAAACTACAAAAATTGCCCTTCCAAACAAATGACCAACAGGATTATGTTATAAACTCATACTCTATGCAGGTCAGTATATGGTTGTGCGTCCCCCCATCCCAAAAGGAAAATCCACACACACACAGACATATAAATAGAGAGTCATTGCATATGCAAAGCCAAGAAACCAGAAAACGTTAATGAATCAACAATAGAACATTATTATTACTCCTCATTTTCACACACCAAGAGAATAGTTAAGAGTCGCACAGATAATCAAGAAAGATTAACTAAATTCCCCCTCTTTATTTTTCTAATACTCCATTTCCAATTAGTTCTGCACAAAATTTAACACCATCAATTTTATTTTCCTTTGCAGTATAAAGAAGCAGAAAATGAAAATCACAGTCACACTCTTAACTCATATTCCAAAAACAACCATAAGCACAAATATCATAAATATCTCATGTCAAACCAATATTGTCCAATGCAAGAGTGAATCAAATACGATCTCTTTCTCTCTCTCTCTCTCTCTCTCTCTCTCTATATATATATATATAAAATAAACAGCTAAAACAGAAGTATATGAAACTGATTAGTACCCTAAAATTTACATTCAAGAACAGGGGAAAAAAAAAAAAACCATACCGGAGGAGGACGCAGTGGGCCTGGGCCAACGCCAGCCATTGCCCTCTCCGCCGCGTCCATAGTCCCAGCGAACTGCGTCAACTGCTCCAGTGCTGCAATAGCTGCAGACGCAGCCGGATTCATCCCGGGCTGCACCACCACACTCACCGTACTCTGCGGCAGAGTGTAGGCCGTCTGCGTCTGCTGCAGCGGCGGCGGCTCCAGTGATGACGCCCCGGTCCCACCAGAATCCGGAATTTGCAGCGGCACAGAAAGCGCAGGAGTGGCGTCATGGTGGAGGTGAGGATATAGGGGTTGCTGCTGCTGCTGTTGTCGTTGGTAGTAGGCGGTGGAATAATCGTGTTGGTAATAGGGGTATTGTTGTTGGTGGTGGTGGTGGTGGTGGTATTGCCATTGTTGTTGAGAAGGGTATTGTTGGTAATAAGAGTAATAAGAAGAGGGGTCATATGAATAGGGTTGTTGTTGATAATAATAATAATATTGAATTTGATGTTGTTGTTGTTGTTGTTGTGGTGGTGAATATTGTGTTTGTTCTAGGAATTGTGCTTCTTGTTGTTGCTGCTGATCAGATTGTGGAAGAGAGGAAACGTCCATTGTTTGCTGTTTTTTGATGATTTATTTCGAGGATTTTGATGAGACAGAGGAAAGGAGACGGAGGAAGAAGGGAAGGTACTGAAATATTTGGGCTTTTGTTTGCAGTAATGTTGCGGGTTGGTGTTTACATCGCATGCGCGCCTTCAGACACGTGGAGGCAGTTGATATTTTTCTTTCTTTAAAACGAAAGAAAATGACCCATTCATAAAATATCAAATATTGTCAATAAACTATAAAAAAAATTATAATAAATTATATTCATACTAAATATATTAAATAATTTTTTTTATTTTGCGGAATTAATTTTGTTAGGTCTTATAAACAAGAAATATATATTCATTGATAAAGGGAAAAAAAAAAAACCGAAGCACCCATGTTTCATGGGACTTACACACTCTAAAAATCATTGGTGTCTATCTAACAGTTTGAAGACATTACTCTCTGTTAAAGACATCAAAGTGATTTTTTTTTTTTTTACTGTTCTAGAAATAGATAAATTTATTTAGTAGTTTAATTATTCTTTAAGCAAGAAACCTCTCAATAAATGAGCAAAATAAGAAAATAAGAGAAGTTTGAGAATAAATACGTTTTTTTTTTAGAAAAAAACCCTGGTGGAGTAGACCCTATACCAAATATTTAACAATGTTTTTAGAGTAAGGTTGAAACATTAAAATCGAGAATCGTCTAATAATTAGGTTTAATTAAGGTAAAAAATTGACCAATTAAAAAATTAATAAAAATAAAAAAATTGAATAAAATTAAATCAAGTTAACTTAAAATTATGTTATTTTTGTGAAAAATTAAAAATTTTAAAAATATATTATTTTACTCAAAGTTTAAATGTTAAAAATAATTCTAAAAATTACATTATTACTTTATCATATTATAAATTTATAAACTTAAATATTTTTAAGTATATTATATATATACTAAAAATCTGAAAAATAGTTTATTAAATCAATCTAACTGATTAAATAGAAAACCGAACAACAACTAGTTTCGTCACTGGTCAGATTTTAAAAATATTCGTGTTAAATAAATAAAAACAACATATTTTTTTATTATAAAATAATATTTGAAAATAATTAAAACTAATTTTCTGCATGTTAATTTGGTTTTAAGAAAATTTGATATTTTGATTTTCTTATTTCTTAGTTAACAATTTTACCAATAACAACTAAAATTTTAATTTTTAACTATTTTTTAAATAATTATGAAATGAGAATATTGGAAGAAAAGGATAAATAGAAATGACAGATTAACATATTATAAATTAGTAAATAAATAAATGGGCATACTAAAATTGTCTTAAAGTCGTCAAATTACAAATTTAATACTAATTAGAGTTAAAATTTTATAATTTGAATTTTTTATTAACAAATCAAGTTTCAATTTGGTGAAATAATTAATTGTATCTCCCATTTTTCTTTAATATTTTTATAATTCTTATATTGCAAGATTATTATTTGATTGTAAATTTTTACAACTTTCTTTGCGTTTACACTTAATGGTAAAGTATTAATGTCAAAATAATTGATTGTTTTTTATTTTTGATTTCAACATGTGATATTATTTTAAATTTATGTTAATTTATAGTAATTATTTATAATGACTTAAAAATAAAATGACAATAACAAATAAAACTTGAAACTTAGTTGCAAGTGTAATTAGATATAATATAAAATAAAAGAACAATTCGAAACTTTTTTTTGTTTGTTTTGGGCAATAAGGTAAATGACGTACATAAAATAGAAATATTAGTAATTTTAAGTGGAGTAAAATGCCAAATTGGTCCTCGAACTCGTCACATAATTTCAAATAAGAATAATTTATATGTTTCAGTCACAAATATCCTTAAAAGTTGGCAAATTTTGATTCTGAAGTTCTAGATTCAATATCTCATTGCGCAGGACTCTGAAACACAAAATAGTAATTTTCTAAATTAAACAAGTTTTAAAATAATAATGAAAAAAGAAAAAGTCGATATATATATATATATATATATAAGAGGAGAAAAAAATAGTTTTGTAATTTTAAAATTATAAATTGAATTTGTTGACTGGAATAGTATAATTTTTAATGAAAGGAGTTTTTAATGAAATGAAACTGTCATTAGAGACTATTTCATATAAGGTTAAAACTAAAAGGATGATTTAGTTAATTATGATAAATATAGGGCAGTTTATATTAATTACCCCATAAACATATAGGATGTTCAATTTCAAGCTCCAAACCCAAACTCGGTGGACGTAAAACCTCCGACAATCCAAAACCAAACACCAGAACAAGCCTCAGAAATGGCCGTTGCAGCTTTAGCTTTATCACCGGCAGCTCCTCCTCTTCGGTTTACCTCCTACTCGACGCTCCGCTTCCTCTCCTTCTACTCAAACCCTATAATCAGAACAGTTCCTGCTACACTCCCTAAAACCCTGCTTAAACACCCCGCTCTCCCGCCAAAATTCCTCCCTCTTTCACACTGCCGGTCCTTCTGCTCCGTCATTTCCGGAGCCCTGCACTCCGGCGAGAAGACCGCACAGGAACACCGGAGGGCCGAAACGGGAGATACAGTTGGAGCCTTTAGGAAGAAGCTGAAAATTGCCGATATAAAGGGCGGGCCTGATGAAGGGTTGGATCGGGTTGGGCAGACCATTGTTGTCATGGGATGGGTCCGGACACTTCGGGTCCAGAGCAGCGTCACGTTTATTGAGGTAAATTGTGATTTAATTAACTCTAATGTTTCGGTTTTTTTATTATTAAATTTGCGATACAAGTATGTGATGGATGTATTCAGGTAAATGATGGTTCCTGCCTGTCCAACATGCAATGTGTGATGGGTTCGGAAGCTGAAGGATATGATCAGGTATCAGCATTGAGCTTGAGGAATAAATCGTTTTTATCTTGAATTTGCAATTACGGAGCTATATATATTTTGGCTCTTGAGGCGTTTTTACTGTGTTGATTTAAGGGCTTTATTTCCATGTAAATTAGGTGATGAATGTGTACTCAGATTTGTTTAGCTAAGCTGTGTTCCCTCCCACCCCCCCATTATATGGTAGTCTATATGTTTGTCGCTTTCTTTTTATTTAGACTGGAGCTTGTTGATAGGTAGAATCTGGGTTGGTGACGACTGGGGCATCAATATGGGTACAAGGGACTTTGGTGGAAAGCCAAGGGTTGAAACAAAAGGTGGAGCTGAAGGTCAATAAAATTGTAGCGGTATGCTATTTCTTGGCATTTTTTAAGTATGAATTTATTTGATATTATTTGTGTGGATAGCTTCACTCTTCCTCATTAGCTTTGCATCATATCAAGGTATTTTTCAGTTCATAGGCATGTTTATATGCTTGACTGATCTTTTTGTGTGGTTCGCTGTCAATGCATGAATACATTGTTGAAATTTATGATAGCTGAAATTTTAGCTCACATGCTTTTCATCCTACTGCATCACCTCACTTGGTGCTGCTTTGGCCTCTAAGATGCATTACGATGACAATGGTATCTTCTTTTTAGTTATAAGCTCTTACCAAACCTTGTGACCTGTAACTTTCCCATTGGTTTACCAATTACACAGTTGAATTTAGTAGATTGATGCTGTAAAATCTAAGTTCAGCTTCAAATTTCTCTGCATCATTATTTCTTTTAGCAATTAGCGTGCAACATTTTCACCATTTCATATTCTTAAAGCTACGACTGATGCATAGAAAAGTTTTCTAATATTTTGGACATCAGTGAATCTATTGCTAGATGTAGAAACCATTCTATCTGACCACTTAATTTTGGACTTGCTCTATCAAGTGGAGGTCATCATTTCAAACATTACCTAAAGTGAAAATTCTCTCTTTCACTTGGAATTCTGATGTTTGTAATGGGAGGTGATAAAAGGGTGAACAAAATCACATACTTTTGGTTTGAAACTGATAATATGTATAGCTACAGTTGGTGAAATAATGAGATAAAATAAGGTAAAAAGCTTTTGTAGTGTGCAAACTCCCTATTTGAGATCACTTTACCTATACTGCACGTAATTTTACTCAGGCCTTGATGCTTTTCGTATCCTACCTTTGATGGATATTTATGGCTACTCTTAATTCCTCAATGGCACCCCCATCATGTCTGCAGAAATTTAAAGCTAATTTCTGACCACTTCTTGAATTTCTAGTGTTAAACTCTGTTTTTATTTTCTTATTATTTTATTTATTGTACTTTTGATTCCTTTACTTTATTATTCAAGATATAAAGATCATGAAAAATTGAAAAAGAAATAAAAGGAAAAAGCTTTAGTAATTTTGGGTCTTCAGCTCAATTTGGATGTGTTAGCAGCATGCCTTCCTGTCACCTGAGCAAAGGACAGGTGTTAAATGAGATTCTGTTTGCACCAAATCATACCCAGGGCCAAGAAATCATAGAACACTTGGATGACTTTCTAGTTCCACAACCTGTATGTCATGTATTGCTAGTTGCACATAAAATAACTATTCTTCTTATAGGTTGGCAAGAGTGACCCTTCCTATCCCATTCAAAAGAAGAGGGTCAGCAGAGAATTTTTGAGAGCCAAAGCTCATCTTCGTCCTAGAACGAACACATTTGGTGCGGTATGATTCTTCTTCTTGTTTCTATTCCAACTTTTTGTTTCTTATCTTATTTGAATAATGCAAATCGGTTCTAGGTTGCAAGGGTGAGGAATGCTTTGGCCTTTGCGACACACAAGTTTTTTCAAGAAAATGGATTTGTCTGGGTCTCGAGTCCTATTATCACTGCTTCAGATTGTGAAGGGGCTGGTGAACAGTTCTGTGTCACTACTTTGGTATTGTATCATTAAAATATTAATGGTCAATTTCTCTCATCTTGCCAAATTTTGCAACATTTCTTCGTGACTATTTTGTATGCACCACATTGTTTCTTTCTTTTTCCCTAGAGCCTAATAATTTTACATTGTCTTTCTTTTTTGTGAATTCTGGTAGGGGTTGTTATTCAATTAGTCAAAAGTAAATAACTATATACGTCAATTTTTATATTGATGTGATTTGTTTGTCAATCACATTTTTGCATTATTCATAATACATGTGAATTGTATGCTTTTCCACATATGCATTCATGTCTTCTGTTTCAGGGGCCCATTTCTTATTGCAAACTGAATCATTTACTTGCTTTTTGTGTATACTCCTTGCTTGCTTTTCAAAATATCATTCAAATTTTGTAGGCATTTAAGATTGAAAATATTTTCCTGTTCGGCACAATAAAACCCTATACATGATTTATTGGTGACATATTCAGCATGGATTTTATAATAGCGCTGTTAGATTTGATGCCTTGAGGATTTTATCATGTTTCAGTAAAATTTGTTTATTCGTAGATTCCAAGTTCTCATGAAGCAGATCATTCTCATGTGGATAGCATACCAAAAACAAAGGATGGATTAATTGATTGGTCACAGGTTAGTGAAATTTTTCTTTCCATGTATTAGCATGTTATATACTACTGCAACCCTGTGGAGCATTTCTCTGGCACTTAGGTGCTTAGGAGCTAAGTAATTCTATGCAAAAGAGTTGTCTTCATGACACATCTACTTTTGTGTGCTGAAATGTGCTTTTAACAATTTCTGCTTTTATTTGTTTGGGTCATATAGTTGTCTCCATGACACATCTACTTTTGTGTGCTGAAATGTGCTTTTACCAGCTTCTGCTTTTATTTAATTGGGTTATAATGAAAAGCATCAAAACAAGTTGGCATTGTTTTAAGCTCAATTGATGTTATTTTCACTTGTTTTATTCATCTCTCAGGATTTTTTTGGCAAACCAGCATTTTTGACAGTCTCTGGCCAGCTCAATGCTGAAATATATGCTACTGCTCTGTCAGATGTATAAATTTTCTATTCATGCTTGTTTCTCAGTTTAATTTCACATAGATGTAAGCTATTTGAATCCTTTTGTATGATGCGATTTTGCATTTTCTATCAGGTGTATACATTTGGTCCCACATTTCGAGCAGAAAATTCTAATACTTCTAGACACTTAGCTGAATTTTGGGTAAGCATTCTTTGTTTAATGTTTCTTTTTTCTTTTTCCTTCTCTTTGCCTTTTATTTAGCCTCTCCCTAACTTTCATGCTTCCATCTTTTGTGCTATTGTAGACTTGAATGGGTCTTACTAACTTTTTCTGCTTCTTTATTAAGATGATTGAACCAGAAATTGCATTTGCTGATCTGACTGATAACATGGCCTGTGCTACTGCCTATCTCCAGTATGTAGTATGTTACCTTTCACATCATCTTTGTTGTTAAGTTAATACTTTATTAAGGGAGGCAAGCTTTTTCACACTAAATGGAGCTCTTTTTCTAATTGGATGCTTGACATATATGTTTTACATATTTAAAGGTGAGATACATCCTTGAAAATTGCAAGGAAGACATGGACTTCTTCAATACTTGGATTGAGAAGGGAATCATTGATCGATTGAATGTATGAGCTCTTAAGTGTAACTTATCCTTTTTCAACCTTCCTGTCATACGAGAGTATTTATTTGTTTGTTTTAGGACTTTGTTTTCAATGTAATGGTCTGGCTCATACTCTGGTATCCAACTTTGACAAATATTATTATGTGCATGTTTTGACATGTTGGAGACTTCTCTGTTTGGTATACAGGATGTTGCTGAGAAAGACTTTGTGCAGTTGACTTATACTGATGCAATTGAACTTCTTCTTAGAGCAAATAAGAAATTTGCGTTCCCGGTACTACTTATTTTTCTTCTTTCTGCTCCTGATTTGCAGTTGCATCAAAACATAATTTGCATATGTTTCTGAAATTTATCTTGCTCTTTATTTGTCATTGAGGCTATTGTCCATTCCTATTTCTTCCCTCTTTCCTTGTTCTCCTGCTGAAATATGTGCCAAAGACCTGCTACTGCTTGTTATTCTTGTTCTCACTATTATAACAATGGCTTTGTCGGCATTCATTGGAAGATTTGATCACTTTTTGCCTATGAATCTGAATGCTGAGAGGATCAATTATTGCAACATTATTTTATTGTTGCACCTAGTTATTTCAAATTGGTTTGTCCTGGATACATTTAATTGGCTTGTAGCGAGTGGATGGATAGCCCAAATATTTATTTTTGGTGATTAAAACATAAAACAGGTTTCAAGTCAATAGCCACAGCGACTTATGGAAAATTAGCAATTTTTTTTTCATTGAAGAAATATTTTATAAATCATTCTGTATTTACTAAAATTTTTTCCTCTTCATGTTTGGCTTTCAGTGAGTTTTTCCTTTCTATTTTTGGATTTTGTTTAGTTTTTATTCAATTTCTGGAAATTCACAATGTTTTCTTACTTTGTCATATTTCTTCTTTGGCTCCTTGTTAAATTACAAGTGTTGGCTTTTTAGGAAAAAATGTTTATTAGCCTTTTCAACAAAATTGTGTTTGTGCCTTAAGTGATAAACTCAGTCACATTAAGAAAAATTTTATGAGAGTTATTTTTTAAATATTTTTGTTCCAACACTTAACACTCCTGTATGCACTGCCTTGCATTGTCAATTGTGCCACTATTTGCATGCAGTTTATTTCATATGTTTGTTAGTTTTTTCCTGTTGTATGGCTGGTTTAATTTTGAGATAAAATTTCCTAGGATGGAAATATGTACCTTTTGTTTTGTCTTTTCCCTGAATAGTATTTCTTCTTTCCTATAAGACCCCATTTGTGTAGGTTTCATTGGCAATGGATATTATCTGTTCCCAACTTTACCAGTTTCATATCGTTGAATATAATGAATATCGATAAAATTTTTCCACAAACTTCAGAAGCTCACCCTTAGGGGCATCCTGAAGCGTGGGATGTTTGTGTTTGTGTGCGGTTCTCCATTGCATTTGAAATGAGGTTGGTATTGCCAAGTCCTGTAATCTTCATCTTCATCTCGTTGTTAGCTTAGCTTTATAAGTTCATAAATTTCGGATATGATCCAGTGATGATTTTGGCTGATGTATCAATCTGCCTGTTCTGAAAACAAATATTTGAGTTCCTTAAATAATAAAAGAAATCGCACTCTAGAGTTTTGTAGTTTTCATTAAACAATGTTTTGCACATTTTTAGGTGAAATGGGGATGTGATTTACAAAGTGAGCACGAACGTTACATAACTGAAGAGGCATTTAGTGGATGCCCTGTCATAATAACAGCTTATCCAAAGGTGTGCTCCTTGCAGGCTTTCTTTTCTATTCTATTGCTTTTACAGAAGGAAGAGCAAAGAAAAATATCTGGAATCTGCCACTGTTGTTTTCTGAATCTCTCAATGTAAAACTCTCAGGACATCAAGGCGTTTTATATGAGGGGAAATGATGATGGGAAAACCGTTGCGGCCATGGATGTGCTGGTTCCTAGGGTAATAATAATTTTTTCTCTTATTGTTAATGTGTTCAATTTGGTAAAAGGACTATGGCTGGGAACTGAGATAATTTGCCTCTATCAACATCTATGCGCACTTGAAAAATAATACGCTATGGACATGATATCTATTGTAATCAGATGATATAAAGAAGATATTGACATGTTTTAATTTTTCTCTGCTGGTTAATTGTGATTTAAAATAATGCCGAAATAATGAAAACTGTTGACAATAACATAATTTGCAGAGTTCTTAGATGAGTTTATAATTTTTGTAAAAAAATTTTGATCCTAATTGGCTATCTCATATCAATTGTTAGTGAAGGGACAATAAAATATTCAATCATAAACTTGTGAAAATATGATGACAGACTACTTTTTATGAATCTCTTGTACAAAACGTTTTTTGTTATGCAATTGCTTTGTCAGATTGGAGAGCTTATTGGTGGAAGTCAAAGGGAAGAACGACTTGAACGACTGGAAGATCGTTTGGATGACTTAAAGCTAAACAAGGACAGCTTTTGGTGGTATCTTGATCTACGTCGTTATGGTTCAGGTTAGAAATTTATTCGTTTAAGCTAATATAATGATTCTCTTAAA
Source organism: Omphalea diandra (assembly GCA_949677035.1). Lineage (NCBI taxonomy): Eukaryota > Viridiplantae > Streptophyta > Magnoliopsida > Malpighiales > Euphorbiaceae > Omphalea > Omphalea diandra. The sequence continues at coordinate 7,912 of CATIWR010258964.1, read as the reverse complement.
TCCATGAGAATGGCGTTGGTTGAAGTCCATTGCATAAATTTTAATTAATGATCTAGAGATTCTGGGTTTCCAAGTGCTGCAAATGTCTACTACCTGGGAATTTGTGGCAATTAGAATACTTTCTTCACAGCACATTTTCCTGGACCCCAGTGAGGTGATGGGTCATGGATTGTCCACCAAATGGCTGTCATTCCAGCAATTTTTTTTTTGTTTGTTCATTTTTGTTGAGAGGGAATGGCAGATTTGTTGTAGGCATTTTCTTGTTGCAAGTAGAGCTTGATTCTTGAGCTATTGAAACTAACAGGGACCACAGAATTGAATTTCTCAAGATGTGGTTGGGGAAGCCATAGTGCATGTATACTGCCATCACATTAAGACCTTGCTGAAGTAATCTTTATGTGGTTTACTTGGTTATGCACTTGTGCCTTCATTCCTGCTCATGATAGGGCAGTGGCAGTTTAAATAATAGTATCAAACCCTTATAAACTTGTATGACAATCATTTAACTGCATCTGATCTCAGAACGAAATCTTTAATTCAAAGTTCCATATTCTAATATCTTGTTTCCATATTTGCCAGTTCCTCATTCTGGTTTTGGTCTGGGCTTCGAAAGGCTGGTGCAGTTCGCAACTGGAATAGAAAATATAAGAGATGCTATACCTTTCCCTAGGACTCCCGGTTCTGCCGAATTTTGATGGCCAAATTTGCCCAATACGATTTGCTGTTTTCTTTCTTCCCTTTTGCTCTTCCAATATTTTCCCCTCATTTTCTATCTTGATCATTATCCAATTAAATCTGGTCACTCTGTTTTCTTCGTGCTTTGGGTTTTGAATCATAGTTAAACACCTTTTTAGGCATAATTATTGTTCAAGTGATATGATGGCTGGCTTTATTAGGCATGGTTGCTAATATTATGTGAAAAATGTATTTTACCAACTGTAAATTTATATGTATACAGTTGAAATTTTTTATTATGCAGTTCAATTTTTTGGGTCACTGTCTCAGATCTCCTGAAGGCATATGTAATACAAATTACATTGTCTAAATATTAAGGTAATCTGAAAGTTTACTATGTAATGGGCATGACATCCAGAGGTTCATATAATCATTGATTATTTTATTTACTGTAATTTTTTTTTCCAGCACCTCAACTAAAGTCTAGACTCTAAATTAAGCTAGAAATAAAAGCATCGATCATCTACTCAGAATGAAAAAGAAGTATGCATTTACAGTTTTTTACTGTTTTTTTTTAATTTTTTTTTTTTTTGAAGTTCACATGATTACATCTTAGATATGTGCATAGCATTGCATCCCCAGGGCTTTTTATGTTGTAAAAAAGTCAGGCGACATGATTGCTACGCTTGTTTTAACAGGAAACATAATAGAGAACGTATAATTTCTGGCCGTACCCAAAAAAAAAAAAAAAGAAATTTAAAATCAAAATGGATACCAATATATGACATTATCTCCACATAACAAATACAAATATTCATAATCATACAAATGAAAACTTTGCCAACTTCAGGGATTTGCATGTGGAGACAACTCCATCAGTTATGATGCGCGAAAAGTACAGTATTTTTGCCTTTTTTGTTGATAATTTTTTCTATAATAAAATATTATATTATATGATTAAAATAAAAGAAAAATTAAAAATTTTTAAGAACCCTCTTTTTAGTTTTTACATTTTAAATTGTTTAAAATTAATTTTAATCAATATAGTTATCAAAAATGATTTTTTAAAAAATAAATTGAAAAATGTTTGCAATATGTATAATTTTAATTTTATTGAGTTAAAAATAAAATCTTTTTTTTTTTTTTATCAAAGTGATATATATACACATGTAAATAATTTTTCAGTGAAAAATTAATATTAATCTACTTGTGAATTAAAGATGTTCAAAATTTATGAAATTAAAAGTGAATTTGTTAATTCATGAGTTTATCAACTCTCTTATTTGTATCAAATTATAAATATTAATTTTAAATGATTAAAAATTATTTTAAAATATAAAAACATTTATAAAATCTTTTTTAAATGGGTGATTTCAAAAAATTGTACCTCATATATTAAAAATTAAAATTAAAATTTATTTTTTTTATATAATTAAAGTTAACAATTCATTATTTGAGATTAAATTATTAATTAATGCTAAAATTTAAATTTATCGTAATTAATTTAATAATAAATGTGAATATTAAATATTTATAATTATTAGTTGTCATCACCATAACATAAAAAAGGCAAAAAATTTTAAAAATAAAATAGTGATAATTAAAATTGAGTTTAAACTTATGTGTCAAGTTGTGCAAGCGTGTGTGTATATATTTATAATAATTCAAAACAATAATTCAACGAGTAATGCTAGGCACATATGTTCATTAATTATACATCCATCTGTGGCACTCTATTAAGGGCATTTGCAATAGTCTATTAACTACAAGAAAATTAAAGAAAGCATCCCACTAAAGCAAGTATAAAATAATTTTCTATCCAATTTTCCTGCACCTTATTAACATTGGAGATTTTTTAAGAGATCATCATCTTTCATGCTGCAATATGACAGGTTGTGTCCGATAATATACCCATGTATTTTATCCATGCACATGGCTCACACCCTGTTCTTTATTCTCAAAGACTGCTTAATCTCCTTCTATATAAACCCTTAGCACTCTTCACCAATTTTATCACTCTCTTCGAATAGCAAAGTTCATATAAGGTGGTTTTTGAGATAATGGCTTCAAGAGCTGTAGCCTCAACTGCCCTTCTTCTCTCCCTCAGCCTTCTCTTCTTCACAATTGTCAGCTCTGCCTCTTGCTCTTGCCAAACACCAGCATCACCTAACCCAAGCAACTCATCACCAGCTGTGCCTAGCCCAAGCAACCCATCACCCTCATCAAATGGAGCATGCCCTATGGATACCCTAAAGCTTGGTGTGTGTGTGAATCTGTTGCAAAATTTGTTAAACGTCACGATTGGTACCCCACCAAGGACCCCTTGCTGCAGCCTCATCAATGGTCTTGCTGATCTTGAAGCAGCTGTATGCCTTTGCACTACCATTAGAGCTCGTCTCTTGGGCATCAACCTTAACGTTCCTATTGACCTTAGCTTATTGCTCAACTACTGCGGAAGGAATGTTCCGCGCGGATTCCAGTGCGCATAAGTATTTGATTCTATTTAATCTCGATCAATTAAAGTTAATTGTTTTCTCATTTCATTTATCATTATGTTTATCTGTTTTGAGATTTTTTTTTTGGGCATTTGCCAATCTGAATAAATTCTTATCGTTGCTATTGTTTCAATGGGTAAAAGGACTCTTGGCCTTCACACATGTTTGTATTATTCTTTGTTATAATTTAATAAATAAGTGCGCTATGGATAATTTTTTTTGGGATTTTGTGATTACAATGGAGTATGTATTTTGGTATATTATCGGACACAACCTCAAGAATTCACTTCGAAACATCATCTACTCAGCTGAAATGTTTGCTGATATTTGTGATCTGGTAAATCTCTCATCTCATGGGTGACAAAAAAGCCACCAACCATATCCCATTATTCCTCAGAAAATGACTGTAAAAACTGACGCTGATAGTGTCGTCAAGTGCGACAGCCATAATGCTCTTGCACTTAGGCTATTTTTGGCTTTTTTATTCTTTTTATGAATATACAGTTTATTCACTTTGTATTTAATTTCTGTATCTATTTTAATTAAATTTTATATTTCTTTTATTTATGTTTTGTACATTCAAAAAAATTTTAATAAGTCAAATACGATTTTAATGGTAACAGTAACCATACTAAATCGTGTTTAACTTATTATTTGAATACATAATTTTTTCATTTCAAATACAAATTTATTTATTTTTTATATAAAATTTCTCGTATACACAAAATTTTTTTCATTTTACATATAAAATTTGTTCAAATTCTGTATAGACTTGAACATATTTTATTTTTTATTTGTTCAAAAAGAAAAAACAGTAGCATACAAATTATTTGAAGAAAAAAGAAAAAAAAATGTAGTACTCAAGACACTCAAAATATTATTGTTTATTTTCTATATAGAATTTAAATAAAAAATATTTGAACAAATTCTATTTTTTAACAAAAAAAGAAAAAACTATAACACCCTAGTCACTCAAATATTTTATTCATTTTCTATATAGAATTAACAAAAAAAGAAAAAAAATTTGAACAACTTTTATTTCTTATTTAAAGAAAAAACTGTCCCACTAAAAAAATAGTGTGAAAAAAAATATTCCACCCAAGGCCAAACGAGACCAAGCGATGGCCTTGGCTACGACCGCACCTACATTTATCCAAAAAATAATTGCTAACTCTACTTCTAAGAGCTCATAGGGCAAGCCAGCTCTAGAGCTTCTTAAAAAAAAAAAAAAAGTTTTCTTAATTTTTTTAAGAACAAAATAAAATTTATAGCTTCTTCTAAACTATTATAAAAAAAAATAGACTCAAAAAAGCTCTAAAAGAAATTAAATTTTTAATTATTAAAAGAAAAAAATTTTGAACCTAAAAAAAAAATCTCAAAAGGTCTACACCTTTTTTTTAATAAAAACTGAGCTATTTTTTATGAATTTCTTTTCCTTCCCCAAGTTTACATTTTTAATTGAACTGACTTTGATCTATTCTATGGCGTGATTATGTAGAGCTATGTATTAACTGCTAATGTAGTGTTTCATGCTGACACCTGTTAGAATATAAGTTAATGAGATGCACATAAGATTCAAGATTCATAGACTATTATCTTAAGGTTTTGAGTTTAACGTGGTGTTAAACCTATAGATCTGCATCTCGATGACCACCATATAAGTGGTCAAGACAATTTATGACCTTATAGTATTATACAAACTTGTGCATTTTCATCATCATACTAGAACTTGGAAGCCTGTGAATTTCCTTTTGATACAATATATTGCACTTTATCTTTGTTTAGAATGCGGTTAGAGCTAAGTTATGTTACTTTGTGATTAGAGGTGGCAATCATGTCACATCGGATCATTTTTAGATTGAGTTTGAGTCATTCATTGAGTCGTGCACGTAGAAAGGATTTCGGATTAAATTCAAATTTACTGTTAAAATTGATATTTTGAGCCGGATCTAGTTATTTTTTATTCAATTTTAAAATATTCGTTTGAAATTTTTTTATTATTTATATAATATTTTCTCATAATTTGTTAAGATAAAAATAATAATTTTCTCTTAAAAAATTATTTTTAGTGAGATAAATTTTATATAAAACAAAACTTGATTAAATTTTTTTATTTTTATTTAAATGCTTAATAGATTAAGTATAATTTATTTTTTTTAAGCAAATGACTATATATAATGAAAACAATTGAATTAAGTCCACATAAAATTATATTCAAATCATATAATTTAAATTAATTTACAAATAAATATATAATGTTCAATGATAAAAAAATTTGTGTATTATGATAAAAATTGAGATAAAATTAGATTTATTCTAATATGTGATTATATCATGACAAAATCAAATTTATTACAATTATTATAAAAAAGTAAAATTGTAATAAATTTCTTTTACATATTAAATCATTTAAAAAAATTATGATAAAAACTTAACTTAATTACTCAAAAATTTAAATTTTTATGTGATTCTAAATTATATCCAAAACTTTAATTGAGTCAATTACACTAAAATTTGACAAATTGATTTTAATTATACCTAAAGTCAAAAATAAAATTTAGTAAAATACAATTAGATTCGGTTGATCCCTATACTTTTTAAATTTATTCAATTAAATCTAAAATTAAGATTAGAGCTTAATTAATGTACTACTTTTATAAATTATACTCTAATTTGATAAATTGATTTTAATTATCCCTCAAGTCAAAAACAGAATTTAGTAAAATGCATTTACACTTAGTTGACTCTTATACTTTTTCAACTAGTTCAATTAAACATAAAATTAAGTGTATGGTTTAATTAATATATTGCTTTTATTTTTATTTAATTTTATCTTATTTTTACTTAATTAAATTTATTATGTCCTTTTGTATGATGAATTTTAATTTTGTATTTAAATTTAAAATTTTTAAAACTTAAAATTTAAAATTTTTAAAATTTAAATTTATAATTCACAAAGTCTATTAATCTCTAATTTTTTCAAAAAAAATATTTCTCTCAATCAACTTAAAAAAATTAATTTTAATATTTTAAATAATAAAATTTTAAACTATTCAAATAAAAACTTCAAAAAAATATTTAAAAAATCAACCAAATGAGTTTAATTAAGATGATATTTTTATTTTTTTATTCAATTTAATTTCATTTTTATTTAATTAAATTTATTTTGTATTTTGGGTGATAAATTTTAATTTTTTATTTAATTTAAAAATGAAAATTTAAAAATTTAAATTTATAATTCAAAAAATCTCTCAATCTCTTCTTAAAAAATTAATTATTATATTTTAAATAATAATTATTTACACTATTTAAATAAAATTTTAAAAAATTATTTACATGAATTTAATTAAGACAATACTTTTATTTTATATTCAATTTAATATCTTTTTCGCTTAAATAAATTGATTATAAATTTTTATATGAAAATTTTTAATTTTATATTTAAATCTAAAAATTTTTAAATTTATAATTTATAATTTATAATTTATAAAATCTTTCAATATATCATTTTAAAAAAATTTTCTCTCAATCTCTCCTTATAATTTTAATTTTTATATTTTAAAGATAAATTATTTAAATCAATTAAAAAACTTTAAGAAATATTTAAAAATTCAATTACATGAGCTTAATTAAGATGACACTTTTTTTTTACTCAATTTAATCTCATTTTTTAATTAATTAAATTTGTTATATATTTTTATTTGATAATTTTATATTTAAATTTAAAAATCTAAAAATTTTGAAATTGAAATTTATAATTTATAAATTTCTCAATATCTCATTTCAAAAAATTTTCTTTCATTCTCTGCTTAAAAAATTAATTATATATTTTAAATAATAAATTATTTAAACTATTTAAAATAAAATTTTTAAGAAGTATTTAAAAATTAATTACATGATATGAATATGGACATTCTCAAAAAATTTATCCTTAAAATAAAAATTAAGGATTTATTACTTTATAATTTAAATATATAAAAATAGATTTTATAATTTTAAAAGCATAAAATTATATAAAATTGTTTATTTATCAACTAAAATAAAAATAAAATTTTAATAATTTTGTGAAAAATATTTAAATTTAGTAAAAATAAAAATATTATCTTAATAAGATTTAAACTTAATTTTGAATTTGATTGAACTAAATGAAAAAATATAAGGATCAACTGAGTTTAAATATACAATTTATTGAATCCTGATTTTGACTTGGAGTGTAATTGATCCAATTTATCAAATTAGAGTGTAATTAACTCAATTAGAAACTTTAGATATAACTAAAAATTCACGAAAAAGTTTGAATTTTCTTAATCATTGAGCCCATAAATTTTGAACTGAAAAATTTTTGTCGTAATAAATGAGCATATAAAATAAATTATGACATATACTCTTTCATCATAATATTTTGTCAAAATATAGTGTCTACCAAATAACATATAAGAAGAACTAATATTGTCATAATAATATCTGTCACTATATTAAATAATTCAAAAATTATGATAAAATTATTCTGTCACAATAAATTTTTTTATTATTACTAAATAATTTAGCATAAGAAATAATAAATTATATTGTAGGCCCATAAAAGTATAGTAAAATTAATAAATTTATTAAAATATAAAAATTTCATTATATTTTAAATAAAAATATTAAAGTTAAATTTAAATTTAATTAAATAATCTAAATATTTTTTTAAATAAATTTCTTTTTTTTCTATTTTAATTATTTTACCTTTTATATATTTG